>JZLH01S0030945.1:59771-72782 GCA_001188425.1 Eucidaris tribuloides
CATGAAGTTTTGAAAAACTTAAGACTTAAAAAAAAATCGGTTCAAATAAAATACCGCATTTTGGGCCAGATCAAACCGGTTTTGGGGTTTGAAAAAAATTTTTTCCCCCTTTGGGCGCCAGACGTTTTTGGTTACAGCTTGTCTACATGAGAATCAATTACTTTAAAGAGCATGAAATGTGTTGGCTTATGTCAATGTTCATACAAAATTGAAGTATTTCCAAAAGCAAAAATAATACAGGATTGTCGTCGTGGGTGGGGTCACTTTTTAATCGCTTTCCCAGCACTACAAAATAAGGATTTCCAGGACTTTTTTATGCGTCCCCGCCCCCGTAAAGGAGCCCGGAGCATTATGTTTTTCGGGTTGTCCCGTTCTCACAACTTATCTGTGTGAACAAGAATTACTGAAGTACTCGCTTGAAGGATTTTAATGATACTTGTGAACAAGGATGGACCACTAGTAAGGAATTGAAATTGATTAGATTTGGACAAATCCGTCAGGCGGTCAAAGTCAATGACTTGTCCCCAAAAATGTAATGTTCGCCTATAACTCTCATAGAGTGCCACTGTTGATATAATTTGGTGGTTAGGTTGAGAATACCAAAAAGATGAAAAATTTTGGTAGAGTCACAGGGTAAAGGTCAATGAACTTTTGTCCAAATGCCATTGTCTGGCAATATAAGTTCACGTTAGGAGCTGCCACGTGTTGATTGTAATTGAGTGGTTAGGTCAAAAACCCAAATGACAAATACTTTTGGTAGAGTCACAGGGTCAAGGTTATGAACTTAGTGCCAAGATTGCCAGGTTTCTGCCGATTACTTCAGTTTAGGATGCTACATGTAAACCTGTTGCATATATATTAGGTTAGTACAAAATTATTATAAGAAATATTTGGGTGAGTCACAGGTCAAATAGTCAAGGTTTACCGCTGTAACGCAAAGGACAAATATAATTTGTGTAGTTGTATGGAATCAAAGATAAGTGTGTGAGTACGTGTACATCTGAAAATAAAATGACAAATAATATTCATGTGATCGAAAAAGGTCAAAGGTTGAGGTAAATGTAATGACTTGTCTGAATAGGTTAATTTGGTATTTTGTATTGATCTATTGAAGTCCTTTTTCATAAAATGTTCCCAAACATCTTACAATAACTTAGTTCCTGGAAAGTCATAGCATCATACTAATAGGCGCATTTTCATCGTGGCTAACATAGTGGGCCGGAGGCATACCCATCGAACATCGCGCGCGGTCGAGCTTTTCTAAGTTGGAATATGAAATCAAAGATTATTTAAGACTCTCCCTTACTCAGGCAGTTAGAGAAAGGTGGGAGGTGAAAGTTAATACTTAAGGCTTAGTGGATAAGGCGTAGTTCACCGATCACAGAGATTTCCAGATCAAAACCTGATTGTGCGCTTGTGTTTGTGATCTGTATTAGTTCTTTCTCCAGGAAGGTGTAAAATGGGTACCTTGAGAATGACTTAGTTTGACTGATTTAATGCCATTTGGCAGCTCAAGTTAGAAACTACCTGTTGGAACAAAAAAATGGTCGCACATGCTTCTGTGCATGAATAGAACTGTATTCTTCAGTGGACCAGGGTAATATAATTTGTGTTGTGTGCTAAAAAAGAATGACTAATCATAATTTTCAATTTTCAGAATGTGGTCGCCGGGGTTTACCTGCCATAGTGACAGAATAAAGACATCAAACTGGTTCGAAATAAGGTAGGACAATACTGCCCGACCATGACAAAAGGGAAACTGAACATTTGGTGTTTTGGATATATTGAGACAAGAATGTATTTATGTCACAAGTCAAGCCGTATCAGTGTCACTTTAACAAGCGGATTATGAGAACCAAAGGACACTTCTAATGATATTTTTTGTTCTGCATGGTCACAACATCGATTCGTTAACTCCAGACGAGGTATACCCCTACACTATAGTGAAGAGCGAATACAACATTGTCGAGCACAAAATTTTAAACAAAACCTCTTCAAAGATATAAAAGTATCAGTTTCTATACGTCTCCTCTTCTCAATAGACGAGTGTGTGGGGCGGATTGTAGAGAGGCGAGCGATACGATATAGTCCACGAAACATTCTCATCTGGAGTATCAGATCGACAACCGCAGCTCCTCGATATACACTATAATAGGCACTTAACAAACTAAAGCCAACCGAGTCATCTTTACGTGCCATCACCATTGAGGGTTCGAGCCATTTCGTCCACTTGCTCACTACATATTTATGATACTCTAGACAGTGAAGGATACACAGCGCACTTAGCGCCACGTCGCATGCCATCTCTGAGCGTACAGAACAACGGTCTAGGAATCTTCGATATCTCTCGCCGATTGTAAGCGCTTAACAAGAGGATTCACCCACTTTTCGGAAACATGAAGCAGACTGCACGCTTCGCGAACATTCATCTTTCTTATAATCACTACTGACAAGGACATTGCCGTAGTTGATTGGGTGAAGTGGGCTGAAACCGAGAGCTCTTACCGACTGTAGGAGGTGAAATCACTGAGTGTTAATAAACTTTAGATATTCACAGCACCACATATATGATTGTCACAGCTGATCCCATCTCACGGATAGTAAGGAGATCCCAAAAAACATTGGTCTCGAAACACACATAATGGTTCTTATTTCCCACTCAAATTCATGAACAAACCAGCCAAACTTCTGCTGTCTCTGAAAAGTTAATTCTAAATTCAGCGTGCTAGTACTATGACAGCTTGCAGTTTGATAACCTTTATCATCTCACTACACGTCCTGGACCATTGAGATTATCAGCGAAAATCACTAAAAGCATTAAGTAAAACATCAAATATTGCGGATTTAACTCTCGAGAATGACTGATTAATAATATCTATAAAGAGTTTTATATTTAATGAACAGAGACAGTAGCGCAAAGTATCTATTTCTATAACTGATAGGTTCACAAAAATACAAGAGTAATGGCTTAGTGCTCGACACGGCGCATGTTTGCAGGCGAATTTATTCCTAGCCAATTTCTCTCCGGCTAACCGACGGAACCAGCCGCGGCCACAGAAGCAACTCGCTGGTTTTATAGGCGCCACTTTATATCGTAGGTTCTAGTTTGGGCAATACTTTTGAGCGATCAGAGGAGGGTACAACTACAGAATTATGACAAGCGCACAGTATAAAAATTCCTAACGCGCGTCTGCTCGATTTCACTTCGCCGCCAAAAAACACGTCACGAATGGCCTCCGGCGTAAGAGAGCGCGTACACCCGGCACAGACCTAATCGAGCGTCGCCGCGAACGATTGTAGTTTCAAACAAGGACAACCAGAGCCTAAACCACATAGACTAAACACAAGCTCCAGAGACCGTTGCCACCACACGGATCGCGTCATCAGACACTAGACACCCACAAGCGAGAACGGTTGCCCAGCGTAGAAGAACAATATAGTCGGCCACTAGCAGCGGTGAATTACAAAAATTGCTCCGGGACACAAACGACCCACGGATGGTGCCTGAGCTCAGGAATATCAGGTAGCACTTCTTCGGCGTGCTCCACAAGAGTACAACAGGTAGATTTTTCCTATCGAACCAGACAAACAATACAAATACGGCATACCTTATAATTTTTAATAACATTTCATTTGCGAGAACATAGAAAAAGACATATCATCAAAGCAAGTAAGGAGACAACCAATGGAGCACAGAGCAAGAAAGCACATCGTATTGTAGTGAGCACAGTGGGGCAACCACATAAAATATAAACACAAGTTGCAATGAAATATATCCCGGAGGAGCCGCAGTGTCCGCCGCTCAAGTACGCCTTATACCGGACGAATCAATCAAGCCTAATCACACAGAGCCAGGCCAGCCGGCCGATATCTAAAAATCACCACGACGAAAAGCACCGTGGGAGACGCGAGCAAAGACATATCAGCCCGAGACGGCGTGGAGACTGTCTGGAAATTGTTAGTCATCATCGTTACTGGCCATCCAGATGAACGCACAAACAAACACGAGATAAGCACAGGAAACACTACGACACGATTTTGGCCATTCCGATCGTGACCGACAGGAAATCGACAGGCGCCGCCCCCGACATGACGAAGCACACCAACACATAGCAGCACAAAAGCTACAGACACACAGACGGGCACAAAAAGAGCACAAGACAACATCACAGAGCCAAATAGACAGAACACAGAACCATGGACAACACAAAACTTGAAGACACAGACAAACACAGACGAACACACAGCGCACGCACACAAGTGTGAAGACACCCAGACATACGTATAAACAGAACAGACTAGCAGACCTCATCAAGACAAACCACAGACACATACACGACAGCATACAGACCACATACAGACATCAAAGACAGAACAACACACACACATATATGGGTGGCGACATTTGTGACGGTGCGACAATCTGTGCCGGCTAAGTTTTTTTTTCACGGCACAAATTGTCGCCAGTGAGGGCAAAAATTAGGATCAGGAAGAGCGTCACAAAATTGCGCCGGCGACAATCTGCTGCCGATTTTGTTCAAAACCTGACGGCACAAATTGTCGGCGCGTCACAGAATTGTCGCCGGCGACAATTTGACGGCGAGCGACATATTTGGCCGGCAACCAACATGATATGTGTGTATGTGATTAACGTAAAAGATATAATCATCATGATACATCATATCATCAGTCTCATCTTATCAAGTACATTTATAGCTCCCCGTATGTCTAATAATAATCATCTACATGAATCCATTTATCATCAAACTACATTGATAATGAGTAACTCATTTTTAATTTCATCCTTTTATATGCCGAATTCTCCCGATCGGCGTGATATTACTCTGCGTGAAAACAATGGACAATCGTACACAATATGTTATCGATAATAAAAATGATGATAATCATTTTTATCACGCGTTCTTATACAGGTGACCCATAGAAAAACAGTACGCACAATTTCTCATGCTTCCCCTTCATTGTCCAAGCGTTTTTTCTTTTATTTTTCTCCGTTCATCTGATAGATTTCTACCTGGTCATTGGTAAGGTGATCAGTGAGATAAACGATGGGCCAAATCATCAAAAATTTGTAGGTAACAAAATATCATTCGTTTGCGGACAGGCAGCCAATGTAAGTCTTGTAATATAGGAATTATCGACTCGCCTGTTCTGAAACTGTCGCTATGGAGAAGATGGTTGAGACTTAGCAGCGAAAAGACAGGAAAACGGATGAATGGGTGAGAGGAACCATCTCGTCGTACCTAGAAAGGAAGGGCTCCTCGAGACGGATTAAGAAGAGGAAGCTGAGAAAACACGATCATTGCAAAGGTAGAGAAGACAATTTAGTGTTAGTATCTATGTGCGGATGAATCGGCGCAAGACGGCGGAGAAGAAAGAGGTATGAATGGATTGACATAATAAGAGATTGAGAAATGGAATGGACAAGCAAGAAAAATGTTCATCAACTGAAACGCCTATACTCTTAAAGGACTATGGCATCTGAAATGAGTGATGTTTCGGTCTTTGTCACAAGCCTTGCAACACACTTTGAATGAGCGGAAGCTTAAGAAGCAGAGTGTCATAAACTGACGAATACTGGTTCACCTGTTTACACGTCACACGCCTCTTTTTTACCTCACAAAGCAAAAACAATATCAGAAAATTCCTCCGCACGAAAAAAACAATCCATAATAATAATCGCTGAGTAAATTTGCTGCCCAACTCAATTTCATCACACATACGAGGAGTATCATCATTTTCAGTCTGAAGCTGTTGACATAATAGTTTTTAAAAGCCCGACGTGGTGCCGTCTGCACACACGAATCACACGTCACACATACGATGAAATCGATCGGACTGACTTCCAAATGCAAACTGAATTATTGAGACACGTCGGCATTAGGACTCAACGATATACATTAAAATCACAAAAGATAATATGGAGGCTTGAATATGTCCTATCTATTTCCGATTAGAAGTTCTTTCCTCATCTACGCAGTGAATTAAACTATACACATGACGGACATGGTGAAATAAGCATTTATTTCTTCTAGCATTTTAAAACCGTAGTCTTTGTCATAAATGTAATAGATTTGTATTATTATTACCGATCCACATTTGGCCTCAACGTAGCTATGCGACTTGACTCACATATGACGATGTAGCACTGTTGTATGTTGATGTCAAGTAATGCCGTGCAGTTTATTAACTTAGTATTTTCTATCCTATAATGAATACTTGTAATATTGCGATTACCTTTGCATGTTTGGTGAATCTAGGTCTGTCACTGCATTAAGTAATAACTTATTGTGACGATCCTTGCAACTGTTCGTTCAAATATATAATATATAATATATATATATATATATATATATATAATATATATAATATATATTAGTTCTTTCCTCATAATGTATATATAGTGTGTCAACAGGGAATATCACAATTGTGTCACTTTTACTCGGGCTTGTAGTAAAAAGTGGCACAATCGCGATTTACCCTTTCTAATTGAAATAACATATCTCAAGATTAAGACAAACAAATAAAACAAACTAACGGTATTTGAAAAGCTAAGGCTATGCTCTTACGTTGACGTAAGACATCAATGTCACAAGAGTATTTTCTTATTGCTAAAGAGGGGCGTTTTCACTTGCACAATTTTTTTTGAGACACAGTGTATATATACTTTATTTGACAGAAGTTACAATGTAAAAATACATAAATGATTCACTCATGTAATATGCAAAATAGGTTGAATAAAACTATTATTATTAATGTCTATTCATATTTATGATATCAAATCATTATAAATAGCTTTGAAAATATGAATATTATTATTTTTGTATATCTTAAGAAAGCAAATTTTATAATTCTGCATTTTGTAATAAAAATGCAGAACTATTAAACTGAACTCAACTGAACTGAAAAACATTTGAAATTACAACATAAAAAATGATAATGATGAAATGAGAACAAAAATATTCATGAAAAAATAACTATTTACCTTTAAATCGTGAATGATAATCTTGTGGTTTTTTTCGATTCGATGACGTTATGGCTACACAAAATACAAATCCACACCGTGTCCATAATCAGGAACGTAATTCCCCCCGGATACGGTTTAGATAGCATACCTGTCAAAATTATGACTCAAAATTACATGTTCCAAGATCATCGCCTTTTTCGATAATCTCAATAATGTTACCTTAAAATAAGAATGATTTTCGTATACCCATACAGTCAGTCGTAATCTGTGTGGATCTTGACACAAAACTACATGCATTATAGGCAAAATGTCATGCCTCAATGATGTTGATCATGATCAAGCATCATATCACCGAGGATTGGATAGCGACGTTCGCAAGCTTCCGTCGGCAAGACTTACTGGCGTAGGGGAGGAGGCCGGAGTAACAATTAGACATCTTCACCATTAAGCACTGTATAAAACGTTTCCAGTTTAAAAAAATCTGAGCTACATGATTCCCCATGCTACTGGTGTCTTTGATACAGTCTAAAAATTAAGCCCTGAAAAAAATTGCATGTGTAAAACAATCATTAGTGCTTTAAAAAGTGAAAATCATTGAGACACCATTCAGCTTTTCTCTCATAGACTGCTGTGTTGCAGAATTTCCTATCGCCCGATATAACACACTACACAAAAAAGTAATTTCCCCTTATTCAAAGTACCATAACTTTTTAACGAAGCGCAAATTTGAGCAGAACAATAGCAGGTGTGTTCTAAACACTCATTGACTAAATTCTGTATGAAAATGCCGACTGATCCGTCATGTCATGCATGAGTGACAGCATTAAAGGCAAAAATGTCACTTTCAAAAGTCACAGGAGTCGTCTCTTATGCCAAAATAATGGTAAATATGGCATTTTTTGCTTTATTTATAAAGTCTGTTCACATCAACCATGACATGGTTACACACCTCTCATGTTCGTACAACATGTTAGATACATGTTTGATGAAAAATATCGGATTTTCATTTTTTCAATAAATTTATGGATTTTACAATTTCAAAATTCAGGAAGGACGGACATTTTTAAATTGAGCTCACCTCGGCGTAAAATACGCAAAAGTGTCAGGGAGGTGTAAGGGGTCAAACGATAGATCATTACATAAATAGCCTTATCATTCACCGGAAACAGAATTTATCAAATCCTGCATCAGAAATCCCCCAAAATGACCTTGTGACTTTGAAAAGTGACTTTTTACCCTTAAATGGTCTCACTCATGCAGCCTTGACGGAATCGATCACATCTTCACACATAAGTTAGGCAATGAGTCCAGAACACTCCTTCAACTTATTTGCTCAAATTATTTCGTTAAAAAAATACGGTATTTTAAATAAGGGGAACTTACTTTTGTGTAGTGTTCAGAATTAATGTGGCAAATTTGTATCTGCACATATTGTTTTAGTGACAACATAAACTGTCCAAACTTTTGTGTTCTAGGGTGTTTATTTGTCCATTCAAACACTGTCAGATATGTAAGATAGCAAAGTTCGACATTTTTAAACGGTCTTCCAGTGTTATATAGTTCTTTAAACATGATGGTTCATTTCAGGAACTCATCAACAATTATTTGCTAACATATTTTACTTTAACTAGGGCTGGGCGTTACTACAAATAAACATGGCGTGTTCCATGTTTTTTTTTTACTTAACGGTATTGCGTGCCAGGTGAAATAGTCGCGCAGACAATATCTCGTCGATTCTTCTTCCTCAAAACAAGTCGATCGACCAAAAAAAAAAAAAAAAACACACGAGCCTAAAACCAATAAATTAACAGCTTTCATTCCCAAATCCGTCTTTCATGAGCTAGTGGTCCATTGTATTCAGTTAGGTGTTTTGCGAAGTCAATTTATGCTTCTAATTTGATTTTGAAAAGACACACTCTAATACGTGACATCAACGTCTGCTGCATCTTAATTATAAAGAGAAGATGTCGATGTTGTTATAGACACATTGTCTCGCCAACTCTCCACGTAAAGGAGTGTACGTGACTTCAATGATAGTTAGGTAGTTAATGTTGTATAACTTTCGAAACGGAAGTAGAAATATAAAACTTGATGTTTTATGTTTTAATATCTTATCGATATTTCCAAAGTCCACTGTGTGAGTAAGACATTATTTAATAACGAGGCGTACAAAATTCTAGATGCTGAGACACCCGTAAGTATTTGGGTAGGCAAGAATCATGTAGGGGGAGGGGCTCCAACAATACCATGCAAAAAAAAAAAAAAGTCAGCAACAATCAGTCGCAAAAGCTATGTTCAACACTAAAACAATCTGGGACCAAGGGGTTTCGGTCAAGGAGTCATCCCCCCCCCCCCGCGCGCCTGACTATACCACTGCCTATTTCAGCTTGTGAGGGATTCTGGATTTCGTAAGCTTTCCTGTGAAACTGCTATATTTTCTTACATTTCTCTGTATTGATTTGTTTTCATCTAAGTTGAGTTAGTGGTTACAGCTATAGGGTTCCATTCTTCTTTTTTCGCTTCATTTATTTCATTCTTCTTTTACTTCTTTTCTCTTCTTCTTCTGCTTCTTCTTCTCTTCTTCTTCTTCTTCTTCTTACTTCTTCTTCCTTCTTCTTCTTCTTCTTCTTCTTCATGATAAGGCGTATCGTTGTTTGTTAATTTTCGTTTATCAGTTCTAATCGTATTCGCGGTTAGAACTTGGAAATGATGAGATTGAATTGAACAGTTTTTAAAGAATTTGAAAAAATTAACATTTGAATTTGAAGTTTTTAATCAAATCCGGCTCAGACCTACTCATTACCACTGAAATTCAATATTCTATCTGTATAGAAGAAGAAGAAGAAGAAGAAGAAGTAAAAGAAGAAGAAATAAATGAAGACGAAAAAAGAAGAATGGCAATCCTATAGCTGTAACCACTAACTCAACTTAGAATGAAAACAAATCCAATACAGAAAATGTAAGAAAAATATAGCAGTTTCACAGGAAAGCCTTACGAAATCCAGAATCCCTCACAAGCTGAAATAGGCAGTGGTATAGTCAGGCGGCGCGGGGGGGGGGATGACTCCTTGACCCGAAACCCCTTGGTCCCCAGATTGTTTTAGTGTTGCAACATAGCTTTTGCGACCTGATTGCTGCTGACTTTTTTTTTTTTGCATGGTACTGTTGGAGCCCCTCCCCCCTCACATGATTCTTGCCTACCCAAATACTTACGGGTGTCTCAGCATCTAGATAATTTTGTACCCTCGTTATAAAATAATGTCTTACTCAAACACGGTGGACTTTGGAAATATCGATAAGAATATTAAAACATAAACAATCAAGTTTTATATTTCTACTTCCGTTTCGAAAGTTATACAACATTAACTACCTAACTATCATTGAAGTCACGTACACTCCTTTACGTGGAGAGTTGGCGAGACAATGTGTCTATAACAACATCGACATCTTCTCTTTATAATTAAGATGCAGCAGACGGTTGATGTCACGTATTAGAGTGTGTCTTTCAAAATCAAATTAGAAGAATAAATTGACTCGCAAAACACCTAACTGAATACAATGGACCACTAGCTTCCATGAAAGACGGATTTGGGAATGACAGCTGTTAATTTTTATTGGTTTTAGGCTGGTGTTTTTTGTTGGTTTTTTGGTCGATCGACTTGGTTTGAGGAAGAAGAATCGAGGAGATATTGTCTGCGCGACTATTTCACCTGGCAACGCAATACCGTCTAAGTAAAAAAAAAACATGGAACACACCATGTTTATTTGTCAGTAACGCCCAGCCCTAGTTAAAGTAAAATATGTTAGCAAAATAATGTTGATGAGTTCCTGAAATGAACCATCATGTTTAAAGACACTATATAACACTGGAAGACCCGTTTAAAAAATTGTCGAACTTTGCTATCTGACATATCTGACAGTGTTTGAATGGACAAATAAACACCCTAGAACACAAAAGTTTGGACAGTTATGTTGTCACTAAAACAGTATGTGCAGATACAAATTGGCACATTAATTCTAAACACTACACAAAAAGTAAGTTCCCCCTTATTTAAAATACCGTATTTTTTTAACGAAATAATTTTGAGCAAAATAAGTTTGAAGGAGTGTTTCTGGACTCATTGCCTAACTTATGTGTGAAGATGTGATCGATCCGTCAAGGCATGCATGAGTGAGCACATATTAAGGGTAAAAAGTCACTTTTCAAAAGTCACAAGGGTCATTTTGGGGGATTTCTGATGCAGGATTTTGATAAATTCTGTTTCCGGTGAATGATTAAGGGCTATTTATGTTAATGATCTATCGTTTGACCCCCTTACACCTCCCCTGACACTTTTGCGTATTTTACGCCGAGGTGAGCTCAATTTAAAAATGTCCGTCCTTCCTGAATTTTGAAATTGTAAAATCCATTAAATTTATTGAAAAAATGAAATCCGATATTTTTCATCAACATGTATCTTAACATGTTGTACGAACATGAGAGGTTGTAACCATGTCATGGCTTGATGTGAACGACCTTTATAAATAAAGCAAAAAATGCCATATTTACCATTATTTTGGCATAAGAGACGACTCCTGTGACTTTTGAAAGTGACATTTTTGCCTTTAATGCTGTCACTCATGCATGACATGACGGATCAGTCGGCATTTTCATACAGAATTTAGTCAATGAGTGTTTAGAACACACCTGCTATTGTTCTGCTCAAATTTGCGCTTCGTTAAAAAGTTATGGTACTTTGAATAAGGGGAAATTACTTTTTTGTGTAGTGTGTTATATCGGGCGATAGGAAATTCTGCAACACAGCAGTCTATGAGAGAAAAGCTGAATGGTGTCTCAATGATTTTCACTTTTTAAAGCACTAATGATTGTTTTACACATGCAATTTTTTTCAGGGCTTATTTTTAGACTGTATCAAAGACACCAGTAGCATGGGGAATCATGTAGCTCAGATTTTTTTAAACTGGAAACGTTTTATACAGTTGCTTTAATGGTGAAGATGTCTAATTGTTACTCGGGCCTCCTCCCCCTACGCCAGTAAGTCTTGCCGACCGGAAAGCTTGCGAACGTCGCTATCCCAATCCTCCGGTGATATGATGTTGATCATGATCAACATCATTGAGGCATGCATTTTGCCTATAATGCATGTAGTTTTGTGTCAAAGAGTCCACACAGATTACGACTGACTGTATGAAGTATACGAAATCATTCTTATTTTAAGAGTAGCATTATTGAGATTATCGAAAAAGGCGATGATCTTGGAACATGTAATTTTGAGTCATAATTTTGACAGGTATGCTATCCTAAAACCGTATCCGGGGGGAATTAGTTCACTGTTATGGACACGGTGTGGATTTGTATTTGTGTAGCACATAACGTCATCGAATCGAAACAAAACCACAAGATTATCATTCAACGATTTCAAACGGTAAATAGTTATTTTTTCATGAATATTTATGTTCTTCATTCATTCATTATCATTTTTTTATGTTGTAAATTTCAAATGTTCATTTCAGTTCAGTTGAGTTCAGTTTAATAGTTCTGCATTTTATTACAAAATGCAGAATAATAAAATTTGCTTTCTTAAGATATACAAAAATAATAATATTCATATTTTCAAAGCTATTTATAAATGATTTGATATACATAAATATACATAGACATACATAAATAATAGTTTATTCAACCTATTTTGCATATTACATAGAGTGAATCATTTATGTATTTTTACATTGTAACTTCTGTCAAATAAAGTATATATACACTGTGTCTCAAAAAAAATTGTGCAAGTGAAAACCGCCCTCTTTAGCAATAAGAAAATACTCTTGTGACATGATGCTTACGTCAACGTAAAGAGCATAGCCTTAGCTTTCAAATACCGTTAGTTTTGTTTAATTTGTTTGTCTTAATCTTGAGATATGTTAATTTAAATAAGAAAGGGTAAAATCGCGATTGTGCCACTTTTACTACAGCCCCGAGTAAAAGTGACACAATTGTGATTCCCCCCTTTTGTTGACACACTATATAT
>JZLH01S0030977.1:0-11443 GCA_001188425.1 Eucidaris tribuloides
TTAAGGGCAAATAGGCCGAAAGTAGACGAGTAGTTTGTATAAGCAATACAATAATTCCTATACTGCGCTAGAGGTTCTTAAAATAACAATATTTTCTCTACAATTATTCCAGTGTGTTAACACAATTTTAAACTTAAGGCATGAAAAATGAATCCACTAACTCTACTATCTGTGGTACACACAAATCAAGACAATATAATACATTACACACTAAATTACAATGCACATTGAAGTCATGCAAACTATCATTAGGCCTAAAACAAATATTATGTTGCCCTCCAGCGACCAACCGTAAAATGCGAAAAACAGGGTCGCTATTTTTTTAAACCTTTGCACACGAATGTTTTTTCTATTTTTTTATTCCAATTTTGCACATTCGTACAATTAAAGTCAGCAGTCTTAATAATAAGTATTCTCTGTTACGTTTGTATTAGAAAAGCTAACAAATGGCCATAATGCTTAAGCAACATCTAAAAACTACCAGTTTCAACACAATGAGGAAAGCAAAATTCAAAGAAAATATGAAAAGAACAATTATCACTATTATCCTGTCATAAAAAAATTCAGCGTGTAAAAGGATTAAAATTTACAGAAACCCAAAAATATACAAACTTACCATTTTCGGGAGAAATTTGTCAGATTTGAGTGAAGAAATTCTTGTTCAGTGGCTTAAAACAGCACTTTTAAATGCCTTTTGCCCATTTGAAAGATCCATAAAAAAATATTGGGAAACTCAACTCTCACACAGGTTCGTCCTGCCTATACTTGCACAGGACAGTACGTACATGTGTTTCGGGTACCTCTGGGTTTTGCTGTCGTAAAAAAAAAATAGAAAATAAATATATAAAAAATCGACCGACCGACCCAATTTTCAAAATTTCCCACTTGCAGGTAACATAACCTTTTTAGACCTTCTTTCACAGCAATTATAATGTTTTATATACAATGCAGCAACCTCAGCTTCTTGTGTAAAACGTAAATTCTATATTATTTATATGAATCGAAGTGCTAACAGATAAAGCGATTGTTTCCCAAACGGGTACAAAGCAGTAAATGTATTCTTGTTAATTGCACTGATATAACTGAATTATAATATGATAAATGATAATATTTACAAAATTGTATTATTATTAACCGTATTATTATAACATTTTTCATGATGAAGTAAATTCACAATTGTTCAATGTATTGTACAGTATATATTGAACAGACCGCTTTTAGCCTTCTTAGAGCGGAAATGTCTGAATGTGAGCTTCACAAGTGGACTTTATTATTATTATTATTATTATTATTATTATTATTATTATTATTATTATTATTATTATTATTATTATTATTATTATTATTATCATCATCATCATCATCATCATCATCATTATCATCATCATCATCATCATTATCATCATCATCATCATTATTATTATTATTATTATTAATCGTGCACTCTTGTCATCCGATTGTTAGATATCAGTCATTATTTTAACTTCGCCCTGCAAATTTATCGGCATGCCCCGGGCATAATACCGCACTCACAATAGGTTTACGTGTGAACCTTTCCTTGTACCAGCGCACGTCGAATCGCAGCGTTTTCGAATGTCGAACAAGTCCAAGACTTAAGTCAAATTCAACCACATGATATTATTTTTTTTTAACACCATCGATACTTAGAAAATATTCATTAATATAATTATGTATAGATGCTGCGTCATTGTGTATATTCAATAAGCACAACACATACTCACGAAAAAATGTCTGTATACATAGGATTGTGGGGAAAATATATGTAACTTCTATTCATCACTTCATTCAAAGAGGCAGCTTTCCAATTTGGACTCAACAGTTTCAGCGAAGAGGCAAGGAGTAGATATTTGGTTTTAAGTGAAATTTTGTATTCTCATTAGACCTGAGCACGCCAGAATTGGTCAAAGCCTTTAACCGAATTTTGAATTGTCCATACAGTGAGGTGACGGGGTTACAGAGCCTTCCTGTCCAATGCCTCGTGGGTTGCATTGGTCATCACAACAACCGTCATGTAAGAAATATGCCTGGTCCTTGACATTCTACTCAATGAACACAAGGAAATGATTGATGTTTGCTGTTTTAAACATTAATTTTAGAAATTGTTACAAATATCGTATGTATTAAGTAAAAACTGGACATGATTCTATCTGAACAGCTTAATATTCTTTCAATACTGTACAGTATGGAAACACCTACAACAACTTAAACAGTACGACTACCACTAAATCAGCTACTATACTACTACTGTGCATTTCATGAGCTAGCCTATGACCTTTGACCTGTGATCTACATACTCCGAAATCGAACCTAGTCTGTATTTTGATATAATGTACCTCGATCCATACCAAATTTCATCAAAGAACTTCGAACACTGATGGAAACCAGTATTAAGGACGGACGGACGAATAGCGGCGTTTTTATCTCCCTCCAGCTTCGTCGGAGGGGGGATAATAATGGACCATCTCAGTACGACAGTTAAAAATAATTAGTGGAGTAGAAATTAAATCCTTTTACGGATTGGTGATGTGCATTCGATTTGGGGTCCTAATAGAACTTATATTACGGCTACTGGAACCTTGAGAACCAGCTTTGGTATAATTGGTCAATTGATGGAGACCTGGAGGTCTCGACTGGAGCCAATAGACGACACCGTTGTATATGTTCACATCATATGCGTAGTAGTCCAACTCCTTTCTTATGAAGACAGCATTGTTGTCGGTATTCAAATCCTTGTACAAGATTTGTCTTGCTGTCAAGTCACAGAAGAACATACGCTGAGCTGAAAGAAATGGTGGTAAAAGGACGTGTGTGTTTTAGTTTTAAGCATTTGAAATAGTTCAATGCATTATTGTTCACACTCATCGTATTCTTTATGTTATCAATTGGTTTCCTTTGTATGTCAGCTGTTCATGTTGTTCAATTACCTCCATTTATTTTCTGAAGTCTAAACGTACTTGTTACATACGGGATCAAGTTTACCAAACTTGTTTAATCTTTAATTTGATTCCTTACTTTGCAAATTTGTTCACATGTATGTCTGATATTAACGTTAATTTATTTACTTTTGTGTTCTTTTATACTGATGTATGGCATTGTTGTATGTATTTTTAAATGTATGTATGTACTAATTTCACGAATGAGTAAATGAACTCGAATTTGAATTTGAATTTCAATATAAAAACCTTAGGACGCAATGCAACTCTTCCATAAGAAAAAAAAATCCCCCTCTAAAACAACATACAAATAAAAACTAAATTGATGATCGTAGAAATGTTGTAAGGTCACCATAATAAAGTGCAAAACAATGTTCTCCTCAAGGTCACTAGTTATTTCATTATGGCAAATTTAGTAATAGTGAAAACCCACAACTTCTCTGCAAATGGGATTAGGTTATGACAAAAACCACCAGACAGTGTGGTTACTTTTATCATTATTAATCACAGAATCCTTTTCTAAGAACGTTCATTCATTCATTCATTCATTCGTTCATTCATTCAGTCAGTCAGTCAGGCAGGCAGTCATTCATTCATTTTATTTGAATTCATGTCCAATATAATGTGCCGTACAAAATAATAACTACCAGGCTGTTTATGTACTTGGCCAATAGCAAATTCATACTAAATCTAAATGAGAATTTCCATTAATTGAAACACTTTTCTGCTTTTGAAACAATACGTCATGAGAGGAAATTACAATACGGAAAAATAAATACATGGCCATTTTAAGTTGTTAGTGAGCTTTGTTTTACCAACGGACGGTCCGACGGACTCAAGAACGGTAATTCGATACCAAGATCGATCTGCACATGCGCCACCCCCGCATCGCACTGTCCGTGGTAAAATCTAGAACAGGTTTTGGCGAATTTTTCGTCCGCGACGAATTGAGGACAGCAGCCTATCAGCGCCCGTACAGATGATGTCAGTGCAAATCACAACACGTGCGAAGGCTGATGACGTGACGCACCGCCGCTCGTTCTCGGTTTTGCATTTGCGAAACTGCCTGTGGAAGGACCACGGACGAACGGCTAGCTTGATTGCTCATACACTGTCCTCGTTTTTGTCCGTGGTGGTAAAACGAAAGCTCACTAATAAGACGTTGAAAACGGAGGAGACTGCTAAAAAGTTGCAGTGCAACACTAAAAGAACGCGAGGTCCACAGACATCGAACTATGGTTCGCGTTCCATCACGGGTTTACTATCTCTTGGTCTAATACCACTAGGTCTAATATCCAGGTGGGATAACACCATTCGGTCTAAACGCACTTGGTCTAATTCTCTGTTAGTCTAATGACCATCAGGTCTAATACCCAGTAGGTCTAATGACCATTTGGTTTAATCATCACTTTGGCTAATTACCATTTGGTCTAATGCCATTTCGTCTAATATTTTTTCTTGCCATTTGGTCTAATACTAGTTCGTCTAATGTCAGTTCGTCTAATTCTCTGTTTGTTTAATTGCTAGTTGGTCTAATTTCCATTTCGTCTACCATTTGGTCTATTTGACATTTGGTCTAACGTGCAGTTGGTCTAATTGTCAGTTCGTCCATTCTCACTTGATCTAATTATCATTTGGTCTAAACACCATTTTGTCTAATTATCATTACGTCTAATTTATATTTCGTCTAATGGTCAATTGGGCTACTCCCATTTCGTCTAATGATTGAAAAAAAACACGCTATGTGAGATGATCCCCAAATCTTTAACTTTAGCATTAATTACTTTACATTTCTTCTTCTTGAACATTTTAATAGATATACTTGTGATCATAAAATCCATATTGCCCCTGTTTTCCCCATTTCAAGCTTGCAACTTCTCAGTTTTATAACATGTCATGCCATGCTCGGCCGTCGGTCGTGTGACTGTAGACTTATCCGATCACAAACAGTGATAATCAGAAATAAAATGTATTTTCATGGCTGGAAAACTATATAAACAAAATAATTAGAAGTATTCAGGAATAAGTTTCACCTGTATTTTGTGAAGCAATTCTGAGCACTGCTGTCATGGATCCAGCCATCGCCAGCTTGTGCATTATTGCAGCCATGCAAAACCGCCGCGGCGGGTGGGTTTGATAAGATTTGCCAGGATAACTACCACGTGTGTTGTAGAACTATGTCACTTGGAATACTGCAGAACGTGTCATTTGATCTGCAAAATAACCATCACTGGACGGTGTTATCGCGATTCGCGATTGTGTTCTTCAATAAGACTATAAGCTCACGTGATAGTAACTTCACTAAACTGTGTACGCACATAGCCCACTCGAATCATGATAGAATCGCTTTGCTTTGCTCCTGTGAATATGATGAGGTTATACGGTTTTTAAAGCGGGGATTATCATTCTTGGATTGACCAGCGTATAGCTGACACTGACTACAATACAATAATAATCGCTCTTCACCGTTTGGAAGGTGTTATAGCTCTATAGCTCTTTCCATGATTTATTATCTTATTCTTTTTTTTTTGGGGGGGGAGCATTCAGACTTCAGAGGAGGATACAACTCCCTTTTTACTTTCGGCACACGTCCGTTTGGTTCTGACACCACCCTTCCCCTCTCCTCTCCTTCCTATATGAAGAATGTCTGAATGTTAGCCGTTGTGTATTTATTTTTTATTATTTTGTAGACAAAAATGAATATTAGCCCAAATGATAATTTGACAAAGTGGAAATGTGCATTAGACCAAATGGTTATTAGACCATTTGATACTTGGACCAAATGATAATTAGCCTAACTGATTAGACCAAGTGAAAATTAGACGAAGTGGTGATTAGACCATGTGGTCATTAGACTAAGAGGCTGTAGCCTAAGTGAATATTAGACGAAGTGATACGTAGACGAACTGAATATTGGACAAAATGGAAATTAGACGATGTGGAAATTAGACGAAGTGGAAATTACCCGAAGTGGAAATTAGCCAAAGTGGATATTAGACCAACTGCTTATTAGACGAAATGATTTTAGACTGAATGGTGATTAGACGAAATGGGTATTAGACTAGATGGGAATTAGACTAAGTGGTAAGTAGACGAACTGGGTGTAGACGAAATGGATTTAGACTCGGTGGAGTTGGACGAACTGATGATTAGACCAAGTGGTATTAGACCAAGAGACAGGTTCCCCCATCACGGACGATGTCAAATTACGACGTTATCAGGCATTGCTGCTGTATGCCCTACTCTTCAAGCGCAATAATATAGCAGCTGATGCCTGATAACGTCGTAATTTGGCATCGTTCGTGACATCGTCAAAGCACGTCAAACCACAATCTGAATGGATATGCCTGCAAACTAAGGAGCGGGTTGCTACATGCACTAGTACTGCAGGTCTGCAATAACACTACACACTCGCACAGACAATTCACTTTACGATTAACATAGACTTCGCATCCAGCAGGTTTGTTGCAATTTAACAAAGAAAATCCTTCGCCAGGGTGTAAAACGGAAATGTGCGCCCGGAGCACCTACGAACAAGATTAGTCTTGGCTCAAAGCGCTGTAGAATTTTAGAGCCAAAGTAAAGTCTGTGCCTGCAGACTAGGGTGGCTTCAACCAACAGGGCATCTGATTTTTATCATTTTGTTTTATATTTTTTCACACAAAAGATCCACCCGCCACCTAGGTCTCCTATGTTTGAGGGGTTCTCATCATGAAAAACAACCTAACAGACGTCAATTCAAATAATCTTCCATGTAATTCTGTCTTCGCATGCAGATATAGGTTAACTCGTGTGCTTGTAATTGCACATAGATTGGGCAGGGGATCTGTTCGTGATATACTCATTGCCGACTATATTTTGAACTATCCAATTACACCTCCATACAAAACAGTTAACAGTTAACGCCAAAATCATAATTTAGTGTCAATGACACAAACTCGCCTTTTACGTCGATGCTGAAACCATCAATGAATTTCATAGCGTCGTTTGTGTAAATAGTAGTGCGATGATTACCGTTCAAATTGGCTCGTTCGATGCCATAGAGTCTAGTCCAATATACCAAGCTGGAATGAAAAATGTGAAACTGATACCGGCACACCGGTTCGCCCACCGATAAAGCCTCGTTTACACTATGTTCCCGGCGGCCACGGCGACCACGTTTCAGGCCACCCTAGACAAAACGGGATGGACGTGAGACCAAGCGGGAGGACGGGCTGGGCAAACGTGACAGTCCGTTTTGCCGTGGATTCCGGACCAGATTTTTTAACCGTCAAAAAATTTGCCATGGTGAGGAATGAGAAACCTAGTAGGCCGCAGGAAAAGAGGGAACGCAATAAACACGACAGTACGTTATAGCCGTAACAGTACTTGGAGGTGATCCGTAGTGGGTCTTTCGCGTGGTCTCACGTCCATCCCGTTTTGTCCACGGTGGCCTGAAACGTGGTTGCCGTGCCGCCGGGAACATAGTGTAAACGCGGCATAACCGTCAATGAGGTACTATCGGCGCACCGATTCGCCGAGAAGACAGTCAATATGATTTCTTTAAACTCGGATGATAAACATCACTGATAGTCATAGGCCTACCAATGATATTTCTCGTAAAATGTAAACACGTTGAACCAAGTTAATGGGTAAAAATGTTTTGTCCCGATAGCATTTGAGATTTTACAAGAATTCGTACATTTTGGAAAGGTAGTACGTATAAGTACACAAGAATCCAGTCCCTGGTCAACACATATATATTTTAGCACAACACCCAAGTGTTAAATAACGGTGAAGAAAGAAATGGTTTACAAATGGAGAAGTTTGTTCCTCCCTCAATTACCCAGTGCAAGGTTAATAGATGTCTGCAATAACCCAGTGATACCATCGATGTTAAAGAGTGGGGCAGGTCCGAGGCATTTAAGCGCAACTATCCATGTAGTGATGGAGGGCTGGATGAATGGCTAATGTTAAGTTTTGCTAGAATAGCACCTGCAAATTTATTTGCATTAGGTGCACACATAAATATTTACGACAAAAATAACATAGCATAACCTAACCTAATCTGTCTGTCCTGCCACATACTCGTTTGTCAAATATTCCTCTCAGGTAGAAATTGTCCATAAGTTACAGTTGGAAATGTGGTTTCCGTTTCCCAGTCGCTCAGGCCGACTGGATAATTTATCTTGGTGACATATTCACTTTTCCTTCAAACATTATATTTTAAATGCATCAGTAATATTTTCAGATTAAAAAAAATATTGAAGTTAATGCCTCTCATTTATCAAACGTTCCTGAAACTCCGCGACGTCAAACGTGCACGTGTCTTTCGAAAATTGTCCGATCAGCCGTTAGCCAATGGTCGCACGCGGGTTAGCCGTTTAGCCAATCACTGTGCGGCGTGTGCGCTCCGCTGGTCTTGCGACGGTACACAGTAACCGCGATTCGCAGTTTGAGCAAAATTGAAACTCACGGAAAGAACAACATTCTGGTAACATGTCGTTATTAGTTTTTCTCATAAAACAAAAAATTCATGATGTATGGATCTCAGACTTTCAACACACCATTTGTAAGTACTATACTACTGTTTGGTATTGATAATGAAGGGAAGTAATGGACTTGCACATCCCTGACACAATCTTTAAGTTCGCTCATAGACTGTAATGTTGAAAAAAAAACGGACTTTATTTTAACCATCCTTACACAGCCCATGTATATATTTTAGGGAGAAGGGTAAATTTATAACATCTACATTATTATACAATACCTTCATTAGTAGTTTTAACGTAAAACTGACAATTAGATTGGAATTTATTCCGGGCAACTATCACGACGTTCTGTCGTTGAATTGTCTGCAGTTCAACATTTTCTGATTGTACCATGTAATTCCCTAAATTAAACTTGCAATGAACTTCCAAAATCAAATATTATATCGTATGATCCAGATGTAACTTTTTAAATGGAAAGAACGTTATTCTTGGACATTATTTAAAAGTCTGTGAAAAGTGGGTGTTTTTGGCTGGGAGACGAGTTTATTAGAGGAGATTTTGAAAAATTGAAAATTTAATAGTTTCAAGGTTTTAATGTAATTTCCTCTGTAGCTTTTGAATACCAGATAATATCCAAACACTGCATCAATGTATTAAACCGTAGAACATTAACTCAATAATAGTTTTGTCTGATATTCATCAAACCCTTCTCGAAATCTTCCTGTTTTTTGTTTTTATTGAAATTTGATAATCGTTGATATATGAGAATAATTTAACATGATAGGAAATAAGTTTTATCTAACATGGCTAGTCGACTATTTAGCATTAACATATAAAAGACATGGAAACGGGAGTTTATGTCTTGCAATGAGATTTACCCATTTACATTTTCTGAAAATTGAGTCCCAAAGATGTAAACACGTTGTAATACAAATGTTAACTTACTCGTGAGATTCATCAACCGCAATAGCTCGAGGGTGCTTCGCAGACGATACAATAACGTTTTCTGTAGAGGGCGCATTCAGATTTGTACACGTGATCTTGTTGCTGGTGTAGTATGAACAGAATGATATCCTCGCGTTTTCAGCAATTGCTATACTTGCTGGCCCTGGAAAGGGAAGAATGAGCTTATTGATGTTTGTTAAAACCTGCTTACTTGCTTGCTTGGTACGTTTCTGTCATGGCTGACAGTTCGTGACTTCCATGATTGATCTCCACTTTTTTGTCAGCAGCGAGTTGATATACAGTTGATAGGGGTTTACCAACAAGGGATTTGATTCTATCAATCCACCTAGCTTTTGGTCACCCTGGTCTTCTTTGAGCCTTCATTTTTTCTTAAAACTAGAATCAATTGATTAATGAACATGGGTGATTTGAATAAACCCTACCTCATTAAAACAAAAAGTGTATTGTACATAGTTATACATCTGTAATCATTATCCTAAAATTTTGTAAAGTTTTAGTAAAAACGTGTATATCTGGCCATGACGTATCAAATCAAAATTTTATATTTAAAGGCAAGGTTCACCCTGACATCAAGTTGGTTTTGATAAAAGCAGAACAATGAAAGAAACATGCTAATGAAAATTTGGCGAAAATCCACCAAAGAATAACACAGTTATGGAAGTTTTAACTTTTACATTTCTGACGTCACTTGCGAGCAGCTCCCCATATGTCATGTGATATAAATTCCATAAAAGTGCCGTTTTCTCAGAAATTTGAAAATGATTTTACCCGTGCATTCAATATATTATCAGAAACATTATTTCGTACATGCTTCTATGAAAAAAAAACCCATTCAGTTATCATGAACCATTAAAAATGGCAATTTATGGAATATATATCACATGACATATTGGGAGCTGCTCGCATGTGACGTCACAAATGTAAAACTTTGAAACCTCATAACTCTGTTATTCTTTGGTGGATTTTCGCCAAACTTGCATTAATATATTTCTCTCATTGTTCTGCTTTTACTAAAACCAACTTAATGATAGAGTGAACCTTGCCTTTAACGACTTTGATAAGCACAGAAAAAAATGGAGGGGGATATGTTGGAGATACATTATTTCACATGAAACTGTCTCGGCCAAGTGCTGAAAACATTTTCGTAAATTAAATTGATTTGGAATCATTACGGTCTCATTTTGTAAAACAAAAATGTCAGAACTGATGATTTGATATTCCCCCTTACCGCGGAACATTTCCTAAATTTGATCTTTGAAAATATCACAGAACGGTAAATGTAACATCTCTAAGAATAACAAAAACACAATTTGACTTATGAAACTTCGTAGAGGTTGAAAAGCTTTCACGTGAAGTCCTATATGCCGAACAAAATGTTTTCAGCATCAAATCACTGTGTGAAATGGAAAATTAGTTGTTCACCGTCATATGTTCCATCAGTAACAGCCTCCTTACTGCTGCCATCGAGACCCGCACGCCAAACCACGCCATCCGTGTCCGTCCAGTAGACCTTCCGCTCTACCGTGTCGTACGTGATATCCGCCGCAATGATCTCAAGGCTGATTAGCTCGGTAAATGCAAGCGTGTCAAGATCAGCAACGTATATCTTATTCACTCCATATACTGTCACAAATATTTTGGCAATAGCTGCGGTGTCTGTTTGTAAAACACATCAATATGGTAATATTTGTATATATGTTATGGATGTCTATATACACAGCAATCCTTATTTATTTCCGTGGGGTTAAATGTTAAGTTTTTTGAAACTGTTAAGATTCTATCAAATAAAATACTAATCCAGAAGTATTTAGCAAATCTATTTGTACCGCACTTATTAAAATTAAATGAACTTGCATTACATTTGCACTACATGTATGTGTAACAGTTATGACAGTAATAAAATGATACCTATTTCGCATTTCTTTCCCGTGAATCCAAGCTTGCAGACACACACGTACTCAACGTCCGTCTCTTCACATTGCCCAGCATTATGACATGGATCATTTAAACAATCTGTATTTTAACAAAATAAGGAAAAATAATATCATGCTT
>JZLH01S0030993.1:10749-21232 GCA_001188425.1 Eucidaris tribuloides
GTACAAAGCATGAAACAAACACTTAACAATCACCAGACAGAATGAAGGGTCATTGGTAAGGTAAAATCTGTGTAAATATGCTTCCTTTCATAAGGATTACTATAAATCTATAGATTTTAATACAATGCTTGCCACATTATAAATACATGCACATGTATATAGTGATACATTTACAGTACACTCTGCTGACAAATTTTATGGATATTTATTATCAGGGTTATATTCATTTATGGATATGTTGATGACAGCAAAATTGTCAAAGCTTTTGTATTCTTAGCTGTTTATTGATTTCTCCAATTGAACATCAATACACCATCCAGACACATTTTCAATAAAGCCCAGATATTTTGGGACAAGTCTTTAATAGGTTACAGTTTCCCATTGGGGTTTTTTTTTTTGTTTTTTTGGGGGGGGGGGTATGAGTTTATATTCCATACATATATATATATATATATTACTCATCAAATATAGATGAATACAGCAACACTTACACAATAAAATGAAAGCGGGTTATTTTCTTCCTTTCATTTACATTACTGAGTTATTGATTTTAAATCTCAAACCCATGGTAATATTCTTTGTAGTACACAAGATATGTATTGCAAACTCCTCAAATTAGAACAAAAGGGACAACAGGTGACAGATCATTTTCTGCAGCTCCTAATATATGGACTAGATTACTGCTAGATATCAGGAAATCTCAGACATTAGAAAGCTTTAAATTAAACCTGAAAACTCACTTACTTTCAACACAGACTTATATATTTATTTATATTTCTGCAGTGTATTGTTTAGTAGCAGAACATTTCGGAGTTCTCGCAATGCAGCAGAGTATAAAATACTGTAGCTACTGCACTTAATAAATGATTTATTACTGTTACCATTATTTAATGTGCTGCCTTTCATCATTAACCCTTATGTCTTTTAAAGATTATACAAACCTGTAATAGTACTGACTGGCTCTCTTGAAGTGAATCTTGGGCATGTCCCATGCCAATGAGAACTCTAGCAGGCCTTTGGCTTTGGGCTCTACATGACATGAGGCAGCTACTGCACCAGCGATTAACTTGCCCTTCTCTGTCTTTTCTGTTGGTCCTGATGAGGGTGAAACACAAATACAAGGTGATAGTCATAATGTGTCCTGCCAAAATTGCATGCAATCATTGTAATAAATTAATTCCTATTATTAGTGAAATACCTAGAATTGATTACAACCCCGGATGAAACTTGGAGGTATATTTTAACATTTGACACGCAAATGACACTCTAAAAAGTTCCTAGAAAGCATCTATCATCCAAGTTCCTGTGTTTATGGTTGCAAAGTTAGCAACCCTGGTAGAAACTTACAGGTATGTTTTAAACATTTGACCTCATTTGAACTATACACATGAGCTTTGACCTCCAACTGGTATTGGGATTACTGTAAGACATCTACCATCCAAGTTTGGTTACAAATGAGCAAATGGTCGTTACTCAAGTTTCATAAGTGTCATGGATGGACATACGCCACTAACAATCCATTAGTCTCGCTCCAACTCAGTGGCTCAAAAAAAATGCATTGCATGGCTGAAAAACTTCAATCTGACTGCTTATCAGTCATTGTAAGTCCTCAAGGAATACCATTTTGCTAGAGCTTCTATGTCTCACACTACTTCTATTTGGTTATTTTCACCACTGTGTATCATTTCTCTTGCAAATCTGTGACAATTCTCTGTATTCGCAATATGGTGCGCCACCTATCAGGTTGAACAGACAGGCCGAAATCCACAATGCGTCATGGGAAATGGTAGATATCATGAATCCTGGGTACTATACATTTAATGTAAACAATACATGCCGCATATTTCCTTGCAATATTTAGACCATTGCCATTGGATTCTTTCTCTGCTTTTCCCATGGTTTTCATTTGTGAAGCATCAGAATGCTATTCACATACTGCCTAACTTAAAAATTTGGAGAAATACCCGTGGATTAAAGACATAAAGTGGGTGAAATGACCACACAACAACGCTGTGGCAGAACTGATGTCAACCCCGAATTTTGAAATTCGCCTGTCCGCTGGACCTGACAGGTGGTGCACCGTATTGCAAATACTAAGAATTGATGGGATTTTGGGCCCCTTCCATTTTACGTACCATTTTTAGTACCATTTTAAGTACCAGAGATGATTTATTCTGTTTTTGAAACTCAAAACCCGCTTTATATATTTAAAATGTTTACTAAATCACGGTCGTTGCACAATCATAGAACGCGCAGTGCGGAAAACGTTGGTTTAATTTTACCCAAAATAAAAACCCAAATGGGAAAACAAAGTTACTCTTACGAAGGTGCGGCACTTTGGAACGGCTTGCCAAACCACATAAGGAATGCGCCTTCAAGTTTATCATTTTCTCTTTTGTTTTGGCGCCATATTCGTTCAAACCTCTTATAAGCTGGTCCATTTTGTTTTGCTTAATTGATTGAATATATGTTTTATTTAAAAATCGTGCTTGTTGTTTATAATGTTTGTCAGTTTATTCTTTGTATTTTGTTGTAGGGCCTCCACGGAAAACAGTGCTCAACCACTGATGGAGCTACCCTACTGAAAAAAGACATAATAAATAAATAAATAAATGTACCTTTGTAGTGTTTCACTTGTCGCATCTGTCTTGAGTCACTCCACAGCTGTTTTGCTACTGGGAGGAGGGAATCAAAGGAGGCACAGGTGGTACATTTATTTCCTTCCTACAAAGAAGAATAAAGTAGAAATGATTGCATCAGAGTAATATAATATCTAAATGTATATGGCTGATGAACGAACTAGACTCATGATGCACAACAATCACACACCACACACACACACACACCACAAAACATCACCACACACACACACACACAGCACACGACACAACACACACGACACACACACACACAGACACACACACAACACACACACACACACACACAACAACACACACATTGTCAGACACACACACACACGAAGCGCACACACACCCACACACGCACCGCACGCACACGACACACACACACCAACACACACATCACACAAGCACAACCACATGCAGCACACCACACAGCACACACACACACACACACACACCACACACACACACACATACACACAGACACATACTTGTAAAGCACTCCAACAAATCAACAATCGTTGTAACAGAAGCTATAAACATGGACTATATATCACAAATATACACTTCCAATTCTTGAAAGGGGACATTGTATATGAGTGTGATCAATTAATGTCACGGACGGACATTTATAAAAATTACCATTATTGAAGGCTAAAGGAAAAAAAGTGACAAGATATGAAGGGTCCGCTTTATGAATTTATTGTGGAGGCTATCACTAGAGGTACTGAGTAAACTAAAACTTTCCTTAGCCTTCAATAATGATCATTTTATTGAAAACTGTACCGTCCGTGAGCATTAACTGATCACACCATATACAGTGACACAACAATGTGTGTTTGACAGTTAACCACTACAGCCATGGACTTATCCGGTCCTTATTTTTTTTTCAAATATCAAGGCATAACCCCAAATGAAGACAAGATTTCAATTGTGTGCACTATTAGGCAATCGAGACTGTCCTTAATTATGTGTGTTGTCCCTTAGTTGTGTAATTGTAGAGCAAGGAGTTACCCAAGCTAACACACGCACACAGAAATATAACATAAAAAAACAACATATCACACACAAACCACACATCGACACACACACACACACACACACACAACACCACAAGCACACTCACACAGACACACACACAGCACACACACACACACACACACACACACACAGACACACACAACACGAGACACACAGACACACACACCACACATAACACACACCAAACACAACACATCACACAGACACACACACAGAGCACACATCACACCAGACACACAGACACCACACACATGTCAGACACACAGACACACGGCGGCACAAGGTCCACGGGACACACACACACAGACACACAGACACCACACACACATTCACAGACACCACAACACACACACACACCAGACATCACACACACACACACGATACACAGACACAATCACACACACACAGACACACAGACACACAGACACACACACACACACACAACCACACATCACACACACATACACACGCAGACATATATGTACATGTAGGCCTATACATGTTAATATCGTTCTGACTGCCCCCAATGATTTTGCTCATTATACGCCACTGATTCGTCAATCAATTGTTATTGATACTAACTAGAAACTTTACTTTTAATTTGTAAGACGTATTTGAATATCTGTTTGGTTGTTCAGCGCAATTGGTTTATTTTTTAGAAATTATGGCTTCGAACCACTGCGATCATGGCATTTGCAATGTGTCACGCGCCACACCCGCCGATGGTTCGTACGACACATCCGCATACTAGATCTATATTTGACTGTCCTTAATTTGTGTGTTTGTCCTTAGTTGGTAAATGTAGAGTCAAGGAGTTACAAGCTAACATCACCGTCGCACACAGAAATAAACATAAAAAACACATACACCACACCACACACACACACACACACACAAACACACACACAGCACACAAGCACGACACACACACACACATACAGCACACACACACACACACACAACACAACACAAACACACGTACACAACACACTCACACACAACGCAACACACACCACACATCCATACAACAACACACACACAAGACACACACATCAACACACACAGAGACACAACACACACACAGACACACTAACGACACACAACAGGTAGCACATAACACACGGAAACACATCACACACAACACAACAACACACACACAGGCACACACACACACACACGCAGACGGTAGTTTGGGTCGATGCGGACGAGAGCTCGAGGCCATACGAAACACATGACGCAATACACACACACCACACACAACACAAGCGACACACACACAACATCCGCACACACACACACCACATAAATAAACACACACAACACACACAACACACACACACACACATATAAACACAGATATCGCCAACAAAGCACACACACAATAAAACCACTATACAAATCATACACAGCACTCACAAAAACATGCATACACCATATATATATAGTATAACCAGAAAGACAGACAGACCAAAGTTTCTGGACTTGCCTTCTAGGCAGCTGCTATACACATTGTAAGCACGGTTTAGTTTGGCATGGCCGTCATGCAGCATGGACTCCTGGCTGTTGATGCTGAGAGAAGCCTGTATTCCACCGCCCACTCTTTTCTGAAAGCCAAGAAAAAAAAAAAACATTTGAAACCAGTTAATGTATGAAATACTAATATTCAGATTAGCATGGGTGTACTTAGTCACTTCTATTATCGTCATTACTACGGATTCATTGTTCAAACCATCATTAAAGGTATTGGCTAACATTTAGCCACATTAAAAAATCCTCTGAGCGCATGATTCCCCATGCTGCCAGTGTCTTATGATGAGGTCTAAAATGAAAGCCCTGAAAAAATTGTATTTCAATAATGATATTTAGATGCTTTAAAAAAAGTGAAAATCGTAAGCTGACCAGATTCACTTGCCATTTTCCTCCCATAGACTTACTGTGTGTACAGCCTAGGTTAATAAAACTCGCCCCGAGTTTTATTGCTTTATTCGTATTCATGTCATAACTTGGCCATTGGCAGAGGCAACTTTGCCAAACTTTTTGTAATTCTAGGGTGTTTTATTTGTCCATATTGAACACTACTATGTAGGCTCAGATATCAAGAGTTTGAACATTTTTTAAATTGAATTCGCTCCACAATGTTAGCTCTTCACATTAAAGAAACCTTATATTACTGTAGAGTTGGAAGCCTTATTTAAAAAATTGTCAAACCTTTGCTTTTCCTGACATATCTGGTTAGTGTTTTGGCATGGACAAATAAACACCTTTTTTTCTTTAGAACACAATAAGTTGTGCGCACAGTTCATGCTGTCACCTTAGGACACAATAATTGTAAATGTGCAGATTCAATATGCACATATAATAATTCACTAATACGTGGCCGATAGGAAATTCTTCCGCAACACAGCAGTCTATGGGGGAAAGCTGGCAATTGATCTCTGCAACATGATTTTATAACTTAATTTTATTAAAGCACGATTACTCGATACCGTTTTAACAAGCTGCAATATTTCCCTAACTAGGCTTCATTTTTTAGACCATGTCAAGAGACACTGTAACGCATGGAAATCATGCAGCAATCATATATATTTTAAACTGGAAACAATAGATTAGGAGTGTAATTTTGTGATATTATATGTGTATAAGTCATCTGTAAACGTTGTTGATTGTTGTGTTAAGTATGTGTTTGTCTGTATGTACTGGTTATGATGTGCATGTCCTTGTAGAGACTAGATGAGTTGTGGCCGAAGAACATCCGTAACGCTGGTCCATGTGGTGGTCTTATGTACTGCTGTCTTGAGCAGCAAGCCTCTGTTCTGATTAGTTGTGCCGAACTGTCTGCCTATAGGTGAACTCGGACTTTAATAATGTTATCGTGCTAGAGCCATAATGCTGTCTCACAGAATCATGTAGGAAAAGAACATGTCTAGTAAATCTGTCACATGTGTCTGTTCCCTTGGGTGGTAGACTGGCTAAGACTAGGTTTACACGTTTAGCAACGTTATTTGCCGGTGTATAAAACCAGGCGTCGCACGTACTTGATTTTCCGCGTTCGTGGATAAGTCGGGTAAGAAAGGGTGGTGCCGGTTAATACACGGCGTACATGATTGTAGCAATATGTCTCGTGTGTGTCTGTGTGTGTGTTTAATATTTCCTCGTGTGAACGATAATTTGGGCTGTAATTATTCTGTGAGTTTAAAGCTATGGCAATTGAGCTTCCTTAATGATGTCGTATTCTTGCCGATTAAAGTAGTAAAAAAAACGAGATGGTTGTTTTTCAGACGGAGGTTCGCTTACGATGAGAGATGAGATGCTTTTAATGCCGCTATGGCGGCCCTGTGTGTGTGTGAGTCGTTGTTCTGTTGCCCGTTAGATCATGAATGGTCCGAGGCGATATGAATTTTGAGTTTCCGTATTTTGGTTCAAAACGATGGTCGGGTGTGTGTGTGGGTGTCGTTTCTGGCCTCAGACATGAAGGCCGTTGCGATATATTTAGTTTCCGTATTTTGGTCAATAACGATGGTAGGCGGTGGTGTGGGTTTCGTTTCTTATCCGTTAAGAATGCACAATATTTAGTTCGCGTATTTTGGTCAAAACATGGTCGGGGGTTCGTTTCTGCCGTCAGGCATGAATGCCGCGAATATTTAAGTTCGTATTTTGGTCAAAAACTGCGATGGTTGGGGGTTCGTTTTTTTTTAGCATACCTGTCAGTGTGACACATAATGTCTGTGGCGATGTGATTATTTAGTTCCCAATGTGATAGTATTGTTCAAACACTGAATATGGTGTCGTGTTTAGATTATAGATTAAGGATTTTATAGGTTTCTAAGTCTTTCTTATCCCGTTAGAAATGAATGCCTGATCGAACGAAATATTTTAGGTTCCGTATTTTGGTTCATCTAACGCATTGTTATCGGTTCTTTTGTAGGAGAGAGGAATCGTATGTCTCGAACATGAATGCCGCGAATATCTAGTTCCTGGGTATCTCTTGTCAATTTTTAAGCAAGAATGGTTCGGTCGCGTTTTACGTGGTCCTATCTTACACATGCTGTCGGGAGGTTGATAGAAGAGCAAGACACTGTAAGACATCACGCACCTAATATTTAGTTTTCACAGTATTTTTGAGTTCAAATAAGATGTGGTCGGTATTTAATATGGTTTCTGTTAGTAGGGTATTTATCAAGTGGTTGTTTGGAGTAGACCCTGGTTTGTCGTTGAGGAAAGATGCTAACAATGATTATAGGAAATGACCGCGCATGAAAATATTGTATTACTAGTTTACCGTATAAAGTTGGTACCCAAAGACGAATGGTTTGGTGGTGGTATAACGTTTTTTATCAAATCTAACAGTTCAGTACACATGTTAATCATTACCACGAGACGAGATAATATAATAGGTTCTGACGTTATATTATAGGTACAAAGGAATCTTGAGATGGTCGGATAGGTCGTTTCTATCGCGTTAGAACATGAAATGGCCGCCAAACAAGCAATGTATTATAGTCGATATTATATTATGGTCATTAAACGATGGGTCGCTGGTCCGGTGTTTAATCGTTTCTTATCCGTCGTTATGGACACGAATGCAGGTTAGTGCGGCTACTTTCGTTAGAGTACTTTGTTTTATTGGGTTTATTATTTGGGCGAATATAATAAATTATGTTAACAGTATATTTGTCATAACGATGGTTCGGGGATGGCGGGTCGTTCCGTTATTCGCTAAATACCTGCTTATAGACGGAAAATGATATGCCGGCAAGATTATATTGGTAAGATTATATTCCCTTTGTATTTTGGTCAAACAGATTTGGTATAACGTGCGGTTGAGTTTCAAAAAGATAATCTCCTGGTATTATAAAAGTTCGGTTCTTACCCAGTAAACAGACATAAAATTCCCGAACGGATAATATAAAAGTTGTAGTTGCCGTAATTTTTGGGTCAAAAACGATGGTAAAGAAGAAATCGGTTCGTTTAGATTACACGTTAGAAATCATAAGTTTTAGAATGCTCTTAATTTACGTAGTAGGGCTTGACGATATTGTGGAGTTCCCGGGTAGGGTATATGGTTACAATCGAACGGGATTTGGTCGAGGGTTCAGTTTTTCTTAACGCGCTTAAGGGAAATGAATGCCTGAGGGTTGTGGGTGGATGCCGATATTATTCCGTATTTAGTCATATAACGAGTGGTTCGGCTTAGGTTCGTTGTTTCTATTATATCTCACGTTCAACCATGATTGTCTTGCGATATTAGTTAGATTACTGTGTATGAAAGATTCTGGATGTAATTGATATGGGGGATGGTCAAGAGAGATCGCATCTTGCGTTCTATACGTTGTAAATATTTGAGGATTATATCGGGCATTGATGTCTGCACGGTATAGAATAAGAACACATGTAGTGTACCAGATACCTAGTTACGTTTTGACGGGCAAGAAATACGTAAGTAAATATTCGGCGGGCATTCATGTCTAACGGGCAAGAACGAACCCCCGCCATCGTTTGACTAAAATACGAACTAAATATTAGCGGGATTCATGTCTAACGACAGAAACGAACCCCCGGCGCATCGTTTTGACAAAAACGGAACTTTTATATCGGCGGCAATTCATGTCTAACGGCCAAGAAAAGGAATATAGATTATTATTCTAACCCGACGCATCGTTTTGACGTTCACAATCATCCGGAACTAAATATACATGCGGGATTCAGAATGTCTAAACGGAAGAAACGATAACCCCGACCATCGTTTTGACCCAAACATACGAGTAAACTAAATATTCTGGCTCGGGTCAAATTCCATATTCTAACTGGAATAAGAAACGAATCCCGGGGCCTGACCGGATTCTGCGTTTTTGACTCAAAATTATCCCGAAAAACTAATATTCAGCGCAACTTATGTTCTAAACGGATAAGGGAGATGACGCGAAGCCACCCGACCATATCTTGGGAATATCAGAGTTGTAGATTGGACTGGTATATTTGCACAGCAAAATACGCGAAGAGCGGAGAATAAAATCGAACATACGGCCATTATAGACACGATAAAAGTGTGAGGTTCTAAGAAACGCCTCTGAAGCCAATAAAATAGGAATAATCCTTGAGAACCCGCAACTTTAATGACCGATAAAAAGCACTCGATGTACACATAAGTAATTTTCGTAAGTCCCTGAACCAAATAGACTAATGCCAAAGAATCTATAATATTTCTTGCTGGAGGCCATTCATATGAGTGTTTCCTATGACGGTAAGAACGAATCGAACCGCGACGCAGGTCGTATTTGAGCAACCTAATAACGGAAACTAAAATATAAAGGTAACATGTCGGCACGTTCAATTAGGTTGCCGAACGGGTAAAGAAAATATGCTGACCTTCGCGTACGATCGTTTTTTCAACATCATACGGAACCAAATAATTGAAACGCTAAACTTATAGTGATATTGCGACATGCACCACCATTTCAAAAAGAAAATCCCGCTGTATACTGATTTTATTTTTTTTTTTCTGGCGAGTGTCGAGGATAACGTCGGGGGTCGGCGGAATTACACGGGTTGGCGGTATAATACTGACCCGGCAAATACGGTACTTTAACTTTTGTTACTTCCGAGTTAGTTTGCAAAGTTTTAATACATTGTATAATTTCTGTCAAAAACACTTGAGATGTTTAAGTTATCAAAAGTACTGGCTTAAACTAAGGTGTAGTTGAGATAGTTTTTAGATTTTGATTGAAACTTACATTAATCAGAAAATGAATAGGTACATTGACTATGATATTGGTTAGTCCTCAACTTTTGGAGATGAATAT
>JZLH01S0031001.1:9421-22496 GCA_001188425.1 Eucidaris tribuloides
GAATTCCCTTGTGAGTAAAGAATTATTGACTGAAATTTATAAGGTAATAAATAATGAGAATATATTGGTAATTATATTTTTCGATTGGTAATGAAAAGTCATTTAAATTGTCAAAAACCCTTTATATCTGGCCAATGGGTTCATTAATTGAAACACTAACAATAACTACAAAGCCTAGGACAAACTATTGCGAAAGCCCATTGATCTTAAACTGCAATTGAACACCCACCCACTCTCATCTCTCTCTCCACAAACACACAACACAACACCACAATAATATTAAAATTTATCACCAACACCACACATCACACACACACAAGCAACTAACACAAGAACACACACACACACATACTGTCAAACTCAATCACCAACACACACACCAACACACACACAAAAGGCACACAAACACACAAAAACACAAAACAGTGACACACAATAAGAACACACGCACTCAACACAAACACACAAAAGAACACAACAAAAACAGGCTGTTCACCCATGATGACGCATTCACACATTCATCAAAACAGCAAAACAGTTGCGCACATACACCCGAACACACGACGGTGCTCTATCGCCAACACACACAAAAAGACACACACAAAACACACACGCGCGCGCGCGCAAATGCACACCACTTCAGGCTCATGTGAAAATAATCATTAATTTCACTAGATGAATAACGCAAATTTATTTCACTTTAATGACATGCAAGACATTTATTTACAAATTGAAAACTCAAATATGCAATAATCTTAACTTACAAGATGAATAGTGCATATGGTTCTTCTTGAATATTAAATCCATTTACAACTACAGATTTAGTTTATGTATCACATTATATACTAGCAATAAACAATTTTCATATAAATGTATGATATATTCTAATATAATCAAAATTATAGTATATAAATTAGATAATAATATTAATTAATCTAATTATTCGTATGAATGTTATGAGTTATTTCTATATAATCTAAATTAATATTATATAATTATGAGTTTATCAATAAATGGACAGAAACAGAACGAGCGTGAGGGGAGCACCAAGAACGAGTGATCGCATGGGTTCTCCCCCTGACGCGCGTAATTGTTGGACTGCTTGTCCCCAAAGTCGTTGTGTTTAAACTTTTTTCGGGCATCTCACCCTGTGGGGTGGGTGTTATTACACTAGCATACGAATTCGGTTTCAATATTCCACGAACGGTTGATGGTGAAAGTACTCCAAGCAAACAAAAGTAAAGTGATTTCCTGACACGGTCTCAGAAAGAAACACCACCCGCAAGAGCGAAAGCGCACTCTACTTTCATAAGATGTGATAAGGAGATACCTAATGCCCCATATTTCAGAAAAGGGCCCTCAAGTGTAATTTCTTATCATATCTCAATTTAAAGGCGTTTAATTATTCAAAATCCTAACTTTCTGTAATGCGATTTTTTTAGTACATTGATATACATTAATATATGTGGAAGGGAAGGCATCAATCTTATTATTAGTAGCCTTATCGTCCTTATCACAGAGGAAAAAGATTGTCCAATTGATATCTTCAATATTTGTATTATTTTCCATTACAAACTTCATTATAGGACGTCATTAAGAAATCCCCTTCAACTCAAAATGCAGGCATTATAATAGTGTATGTTGCAATACTTTTGAGTAGGGAGGCGTATTCACAGAGACCATTCTCCTTTTTCTAAAATGTCTTTAAATAATCACACTTAAATATATTAGCAATCACAAATTCAGCTTTATACTCTTACTGCTACTTTTATACGCACTCTCATATCATACATGCAGTAAGTGTGTCCACGAAAAAGAAAACCGGATTCATGGCAAAATATACCCCATCTAATAACAATATTGTATATATTTTGTATATGGGCAACATGATATTATACATGATGCCATTAATTAGACACATTAAATTAGATCTGTCATGTCTTAGTGAATTCCTTCTGGTGAAATAAACATTGAAATATTTATTATGCCTTAACTCTTCTGGAAGTTGAAGAGCGTCTGGGCAAATGTAATTTACATAGAAAATAATGTACTCCCAGGTGTCACTAATTAGCCATGCCTAAGGAGCATTTCTGTGAACATACTATGAGTGTCAGATGACTTTAGCTAATGTTGTATCGTAATAGTTTATTGAATGGAATAATTCTAGAAGTAGTAGATTAGTAATTCACTAGATCAGGCGCATTGTTTAATTATTTTGGCATATTTACAAACATGACTGATGATTCTAGAAAAGTGATTTGTGTAATAAATAAGGATGTTTGGACATGAGTTCAGAGTTTCTGTCATCTTAGTCAAGTCACATGTTATATACGCTGCATTTGGATTTATTGTGACTTGGCAACGAATACACATACCTGTGGAGTTAAATAGAAGTTTTTGTGTGTGGACCTGCCCGTTTTTTACTGAAGATATCCTGTGGATTAATTTGGAATTATACACATCTTGGCTTGCAAGTTGAGATATATCGTTGTGAACTTATATTCAACACTGATTTCGTCGGGAATACCTAAAAAAAACTACACACTCTGCCATTGGATTCATACCATTGGCACTCTACTATCGGATCACTTGGATAATCTTTTGGACTTGATTACACGAAAATCGCTATCAGCTAAACATCGGACAAGTAATCGTGTCATAATTGGAATAGTGGATCGAGATTACCGGTGATACTTGAATAACTTGTAGCTGCGATTCAGTCACTACAGTATCCTTAGACATTGTAATTAATATTACGTTGATAGATCATTGTGAAAATTGTGAAAGTTGGTTCTATTTTTTGTTGAGAAAAAGGAAATACATATAATAATATTTGTTATATCAAATATGGTATCATTTTGTTCATCTTTTCGTGTGCATTGATCGTAAAATATATTTAATGAATGGTGATAATGTAAAGCGTGTTCTCTTCTTCATTTGATAATAATATTATTCATTGCTCACCATGATTGAATTAAAACAATGAATAGTTGATTCTACAAATTCATGCAGCAACGATTCATTGAGGTATATTGGGGTAATAATTATATTAAAAAAAAATAAAAGCTGACATGAATACCCAATATATTCGCTTATTTAATCTGAACTAGGGGGGGGCGTAAAAATGAATAACTATGACGGAGAAAATAAATTAAATCAATAACCTGTTAAAGTGATTGTTCAGTAGAAGACTTTGAGCTTTTGAGCAAGCTGAACAAAAGGTTCAGCACAGCTGACTCACACAATATCTTGCTCGGCTAACAACAGGCCTCCGAATATTTAAGCGAGATAATTTCTTGGTACGGCTGCAATCCCGAAGCAGAGTAAATGCATTTTGGAACATTTCTGAAAACAAGCATCATAAATGTTTTTCATACTCATCATCCTCATCACTTTCATAAATGAGGTAGACAAAAAAATAAAATAGCTTATAAGATGAAGTTTCATAAGAAGATACGAATACATCAAGCGTGGCAGTTTGACATTTCAAATTGCTCGTGCAAATGATTTTATCTGTGTCCTTCTGATTGCTTGCTCAGTCATGCGTGACGGGAAACTCATGCGACTGGTACAAATTAAAGAAAGAAAATATCTTTCCCACTAGTAGAATTTTTTGTCATATTGAATACATATATGATATCTATATAATGCAGCATCTCGTCCTCTTTTCTGGATCACACTGTATTGAATTAAAATATGACAAAAATGTATCATAGTTTGGAAGACGATATTCTCTTCGTTTAATAATATATTACCGTTGATTGATTACAGATTGTAATTAATTTACCCGGTTTGTAATGATCTAATGACTCTCGCTAGGCCGGAGTGTTTGAATTGCTTCGACTTAAAAAAAGAAAGACAAGCGTGTGTCTCCGTTTGCTATGGCCTTGTGGCTGTCCTGTATGTATGTAGTTCTGTGTCTTGTGATGTCCGTGTCTGTGTTTGTGTGTTTCTGTGTGTGTCCTTGTATGTGTGCCTAGGTTTGGGCATACGTGAGTAGATGGTTACGGTAAGGGGTGGAGGCGTCTCGTGTTTTTGTGTGTGATGGTATTGTGTCTTGTAAGTAGTCGTACATGTCTGTGGTATATATGTGGTCTGTGTTTTTGTATGTGTGGTCATGAATTGTATTGTGTTTCTAAATGGTCGGTATGTATCGCAGTTGCTGTATCTGTATTTTGTTTTCTGTGTGTATTTGGGTTTCTGTGTGTTGTAGTAAGGTGTGGATTTAATGTGTGTCTGTGTGTTGGTATATTGGTATATGGGTTTACGGTGGATACCGGGCATGTGGCAGGGTGTGCTGGGGTGTGCGTGTTTGCGTTTGTATGTTCTCAATGTCTGTAAAGTGTTGTGCGGGTCTGTGTGTGTGTTGTATTGCATGATTGTCTGTTGAGCGAAGCCTTGCTTTATTTTGTCTTTGTGCATGTCCTGCATGTATCTGTGGGCCCTGATAGCACATCAAAGAACACAGACGAGCGTAATCTAATTGGTACGCTTCCTCGATTATCACTTGGTGAAACAATAGCTTACAGTTGTAAGCAGCAGCACTTATGCATTTTTGCGCGCATAACTCAGTATAACACCACATCATTCGCCCGGATAAATTCCTGCGTTGGCCTTGTTTTAAACACGTTCAAGCATCAAACACGATTAGTCCCGCAGACCATATGAACACGTCCGCTACATTGTACTTCGGCACACAAAACATTAGACATACCAGATAAAACCATGACAACAAAACACATTAAAAATAGTAACACACACATAAAGACACTGTACACACAGACGCACACAAAATTAACATGGACATCAACATGCACACAATCCAGCAATTCCTTGCACATCACAAGAAACACATCGCAAAATAACAAGCGCCACAGTCACATGATACACACTGCATATGACACAGCCAACACAGACACACTGACAAGCGCATAACAAATAAAACATACACACATACAAAAAGACACGCGTAACACAGGATAACATACAAACACACAAACGAACAACAACAGCGTTCTCAAATCTTAACCAATATTATTAATGAGAAGGTTTAGGTCATCTTTTCTGAGTCATTAAAAATAACAATAGTAATCTTATTCATCATTGAATTTGAAAACGAATGAACAGCAAATTTATTCTGCATCTTAAATTCTCTCTGCAACCTTCATTCCATTAATACAACGTTCTATTTGGGCGACCTTTATTAATATTCACTGAGAGCACTCTAAGTGATGATTCTGTTAGAGAGTGTATAATTCGAGTAAAGAATGCAGAACTCGGTGGCTTTGCCTGATGACACGGTAGTCAGACGTTGGATACCTGGGGTTGTGCGCTGACCGAATATCAAAGTTCTCAGGAGGTCTGAATCCTGTTAGACAAAGATAAACTTTTCTGACTCATTCAAAGATCAACAGATCAAGTAGTATCTACTACACATTCGCATCATTATTGAATATAAGACAAGATTGAACAGCAAATCATTCTGCATTTAAAATGCTATCTTTGACAAACCTTCATTCATTAATACAATCGTTCTATGGGTAAGCTATTAATATTAATGACTCAGACGTAAGGGCTGATTCTGGGGATTTCTAACCAAGTAAGTCCGTGCATTGCCGTACCAGGCGGCCCGTGGTTGTGCGCTACCGGGATATCAGAGTTTCATTCGAATCCTGTTAGGTCCAATCTTTCTGACATTAAAAAATAAACAGATCAAGATTTGACTTATTAATCATTATTTGATAATAAGAGATGAAACAGCAAATTATTCTGCATCTCACGCAATATTGTAAAGACGGTTCACAATATGTTCAAAATTAAACAATCTGTGGGTGAACGCTTAACACGGCAACCATTTTTAAATATTTAAAACAGTTTAGCGTTTTACTGTAATAAAAATAAAGAAAAAATGTTTATAAAGGTTTTAGTTTTTTTTTTTACAGTATATCGCTAAAAACCTAGACAATAATATTGAATCTATTTATAGTACATTTTGAACAGTTGACAAAAAGGTATAAGCACGTGAAATACAGCTACTGTTTTATGCCGTACATATAGTGTTGGGATGACGCCGGGCACCGTGTTTTCATAAAGTCGTTCGAGTTACGAAGACCTTACGCACGCTTGATACCTTCGTGTGGCTCCATTAAATCAGGAAAAAAAAAAAAACTGATTAAACCCAAGAAAGTATCAACAGCGTGCGTAAGCGTCGTAAACTTACAACACTTTAATAAAACACCCCCAGGTGAATTAGTTCGGATAGACTAGCTTTTGCCAAGGCATTGGTTGTGGGTTAGTCCTCGCAACTGGCTCCCATTTAAGCCTGCTATCATAGTTGTTCCCGGTGCCTAAAGGTACTAATTATAATGCCTACACTCCTGGCACCATAAATAAGCTGTTGTCGACCCACAACGAGGAGGGCGCCCCCTGCCTGCGTGTCACGTGGGGAGTTTAGCGGTATCTCGTTCCAGCGCTAGTGGGAGTAGCGCTGACGGAGGAAATCATATAAGACTGAGCCTATTGTATAAATAGCTACTGATAGCTTACTTCTCGAAAGCAGGAAAATGGCGTGTCAGATCTACTACACTGAGAAAGTGTAGATGATATAATCTAAATGGGTTTTTATCGCGCATAGAGTCAGCAGAAAAGGTAAAATTTATGCGAATATAACTCAGCTCATCTCTTCTAAACATGAATGCACATACATGTTGAAAAACTTCAACTATATTTGCACGATACACATGGCTATGAATTAGGCTTGGCCAAAGCAATATGGTTAATTAGAGTGCCCTAAAAATGTCCACAGTGAATTGGAACAGAGTCGTGATTCCACAGATTTGTGTGAATTTAATCAATTCTTTCGAGATAAAGAATATAATATGTCTATACAGGACGGAGAAATAAAGTGGTTTCATGAACAAAATAGACCTCATGCGAAGCAGAAGTTCACTTAATGATCGATGGTGGAAACATATTGTCCACTCTGGTTAAACAGAGTACTAATCCTGTGAACAGAGCCGCGCAGGCAAGAGATCGTTTCCAACTCATATTTTTTGTACGAAGTAGATAGAATGATAAAAAATCATCAGCTCAGTCAATGTGTTTATTTGTACATCATCTTACAGTCGTGATATAAATGGTACTCGAATGTTCAACATTACTGCTTTAATTACCATCAACTGGGGGGAGAAGAGCAAAAAACGATAAAGACGTTATCGAAGATTGATTCGTAAACAGCATAAAAATAACACCCATGCAAATATAATAGCCTACAAACGTGGATCCGCCACATATCTACCCAAATTTTAATCCTGATGTGAGATCTCCGTCCAATTTACTACCTCAGCAAGTCAACCATCCTCTCACTGCTACGTGGTAGATCTCCGCTCACACTACGATCCACCCCACCACCTTATCGTGCCTACACTCCGGATCGGTATTGGTCGTTTCGCCCAGGCTCGCAAATTGCCTCACGTCACGCCAATAGGGCTTTATATCCTGTCTCCTAGCTTCTGGCAAAACGTGCAGCAACATCCCCGCGTAAATGCGATGACTCCATGGCAAGACACAACAAAAGCCCTTACCCTCGAAGGATACCTGCATGATCAAAAGATTCTGTCTCACGCATGTAAACTTGAGTCATTTCAAATCGTTATGATGATCAATTCACCTAAGCTTGCGTCAAAGAAAGAACCAAATTCGACCATAAACACATGTAATTAATCCTAAATATAATACAGTCGGCTCAAAAAGAGCTGCTTCCCACTGATTTCTCATCTCATCTAAGGCCTCGTCCTGGAGCCACAGCTCCAAAGACACCGTCGCAATGCCCTATGAACTCATCATGAGCACTCACCGCATCAATCCCAGTCGTGCATCCGATACCAACCCATGCGAAGCCATCATGATCTGGACTCCGCAACTCGACCTCTGGCTCGCATGACCCAGTTACAAAGCGTGATGAGGGCTAAGGAGCCCGGGATACCAGCATTTATCAAGATGACAGTCTAATAACAATCTTTTCATTTTTGACAGAATTGCGGTTTTGAATCATTTGTATCAAATGTAATGATCGCGCTTAAAATGCAGTGGGCGCTCCTTTTTTTTATTTCCATAATCCGTTTCTTTTCAGTGAAAACAATTGTCAATTTTCCACCTCATGTGAGCCTTCACGCTGGCAACAATTGCCTTTTTTACATTTCGAGGCCGCCGATTCTATTTGTTGCTCCACCTTTTGTTCAAGTGATGACTGGTTCTTAGAAATGCCCCTTTCCATCTTCCAAGTCGTGCCCCAGGAATTGAATCGACTTAGCAGCAACTGATTATTTTTTAGATCGCTCGCTACGCATGCCGCATTTAATATTTGGATATATAGTCCTATCGTGTCGTTTATGAATGCTGCGAACATTTCAGAACATTTTCCCTTGTATAAGAATGTTATTGCGACATCATGCAGACTCACAGGTTCCTAAATTTTTCTAACAGTGCTTCGCTCGCGTGTTGGCAGCATTGGATGGGTCATCACAAACCAATGCATCAATTTATTTTTTTATATTAATATGTACTTTTATATTAAAGCAAAATATCGAAACACTTGTAGCGTCAAAGGTCTAAAAAATGTAAATACATAAACGTTATTTGAATAGTTTAACACCAGATAGTGTATATTTGATGCACCTATGTACAATGATGTAGGGTATTTTTGATGACATTTTTTTGTGATAAAGTAATGTGATCTTCTGAGTGTGTTCAAATCAGAGAAAACAGAAGGAAGAGGAATCGCAGTTGATAGTTCCTTAACATTATACATAGTTTGAGGGCGAACACTGTCAGACTGTCGGACACACGCCGCGGTGTTGAACAAGGGGAGCTTCAACCCAAATGTGAAAAAAACTGGCAAAAAGCATGAAAAAAGAATCTAAATGATCAGATATCTTGCAAATGTATGGCATATGCCACACACGGCGATTTTGTGTATTGGACGTGGTGTGTATGCTACCGGTCGCAACACCCGGGTCGCAACCAGATCAAGACTACAGTACACATAGAGAATTCTAGATCCCAGGAATGTCCAAATATCGAAGAATTGCATATGACGATGCAGGTGTTACAGATCTCAGCAAACCGAGAGCTCAATAAGGTGTCATGCGATCAACACACACTTCGCAGATCTTCAGGGAGGTGGTAGGTTTGTCACCTAACAATCATCGCAGAGGAAAAACACCTTAATCCACATAGACTGTAGCCACTTCACAAGGAGGGCCCTGACATCTGTAATCGACGCGCTTTCATCCACAAGCAATTTTGTAGGTGTACATCTAAAATCATGACGATGGAAGATTGCAAACCTATTGTATTTTCGGCTACTTGAGCGTGAGTGACTAACTCCTGAGAAGAGATCGGAACCAGCAGCAATCTCCACGCGGTTTCTCGCAGAGAGACAGTAATTATTAAATGGCCAGTACAGTGGAAGAACTCTAATATTATGTGGACTCTAACAGCAATAATTGAACTCCTTGAAAAATGACATATTATGATCCTAGAAAAGGGTGATGTTGGTATAATGCAATTGAATCAGGAAGTGATAGTAAACCGGATTGTGAATCAGGACTGAATAAAGACACACACTGCATACCTTAAACGGAGAAGTTTTGCTGTGTCCTTCCATTTTAGACGTGCCTCAAAATCTTACAAAAAGTGACGCGCAAGGAATGGTAGAATGGTAAAAAATTCATGAGTGCATTCCCATCACTAGTCTCCTACCCACGACCATACAGACAGCTCTGCTGTGCTAATTATTACGTGCCTTGTTCAGTTCTCTTCATCGTGTGGCCTACATTAAATGGCACCGCTAGTACATAATATAGGCGTATAGCTATTTGATTTCACTGTTTAACGCCACTTAGGGTATCAAATTAGTAGATTCTATTGTTCACGCCACTTTAAGGTATCAGAATTGTCGGATTCCCCTGTTCACCAAGCCACTTAGCGGTAGCTTTTTTCATAGCGTTACGCCATTTAGGGTGGGCGTATTTGGTTATGTACGCTTACCTATTTAGGGTCCATTTCTGAAGTCTTGTCCGGACACGTGGGTACAGGCCGTGTGGAGAGGCGACGCCGCGCCCCCCCCCCCCCTGGGATCACGATTTAACTTTACACTCCTTTTCTCTAAAATTCAAAATCTGAAATGTTTATCGAAATCTGGAACATAGTCAAGACATCTGTAAAGAAAATTTTTATGGCTAAATGGTACAATATAACCTACAAAGGAAAGATGTTACTATTCAGAAACTGGATAAGATCAAATATATCTTTTGCTCGGAGATTCTAGTAAAGAGGAATGTTGCTTTCTCGCGTAAATGAAAAAATAAAATATACAGGTGGAGTACAACTTTCAGACGGAAACTGGTTCTCTGAAATATGCGAGATGCAATCGCTTCTTTACGCACGAATTGGGATAAAAACATTTTTAAAATAAATAACGTTCACCTGTTTCCATTATTTTAAAGAAAAATTCTGCTTGAGTCTACAATCACGATTGTCAAGAACGTTACCCACTACTACTTCTTGCCAAATAAGCTATTTATTCAGAATTGATAAAAAGAAAGACAGAAACATCGAGAGCAGAAACATTTGGGGTCTAAAGTTGGGAAGATAACGAATTGGCATGGAAAGATATTTGGTTATTTAAACTCAGGCAAGTAAAGATAGCTTTTTAATAAACTTTAAATTTTATTCATGTATGATTTACTAACCAACCCCGGTTTAATTAAACAAATGGAAAATTTAGGGATACACGTAATGCAAAGAATGTCACAGAGAGGGAGTATTTATCATGTTTTCTTGAATGTAAAAAGTTTGGTTATATGTGAAAATTTAATAAAGAATCATAATCTCAAATCGCAGCTTTAGAATAAAATCTCATTCATCATTTATAATATAATAGAAATTTGATTGATTGGTTTAAACTATGCATTGTTTTCAATTTATAAAGCTCATTCAGTAAAAAAAAAAAAAAGAAAGAGAAACAAAATTATTTAAAAGAGATTCGTTGTTGTTTACATGTTAATTAAATCTAGATTCGAAATTGAAAAACACAAGAAAAAGCAAAAAGGTATTCACAGAATTAAGTAAATTTGATAATTTTTATGATGTGTTGATATCTGCAATATTGCTAAATGTGATTCGAAATCTTTCATGATACATTGTTTAATGTTGTTTTATGTTAATTGAATAAAGAAACGCCTTCGTGGTAAATAAAAAAAATCATGCAATAGAGATTACCTTTAGAAAAAGCATCAAGGGCCATACGCAGGAATTTTCTGGGGCCAAATATTCAATTTTAGGGAAGGTGAAGCGAGGAGCGAATCGACTGATCGGAGCTTTTGAATTTTTTTAGAATTAAAAATTGAACGATCTAAGCATTTTAAGATTGAGTTTGGGATTTGCAGTCCATTACTTCGCTTCACTATCAATACCAAACGGGTAGTTTAGCAATATGGTGTGTTGAAAGTTTGAATAATACGTCATGAATTTGTTTATGAGAAAAACTAAATAAGATACGATACAAATTGTTCTTTCGGGCGCGAGTTTAAATTTTGCTCACATTCGAACGCGGTTATGTGTACGTTGGCATGACCATCGGAGCACGCTGATTGGTTAAACGGCTAAACTCTCGCGCGACCTTCGGCCTAACGGCTGATCGACAATTTTGGAACGGGCCGCGTGCTACGTTAATGTCACTGTAAATTTTGAAAGTTTAAACGTCAGAGTTTTCACCAAAACTACTATTCTACCCAAAGGTTCTATGACAGGTGTTTATTTATAGCTAATCCTTCACAATTGTGAACCGATTGAGCTGATTTCATTAATTTTGCCGTTTTCTACGTGCAATGTCGTATTAGGGGTGTTTCTACGCCGTGTTGTGTGTATCAGGTGCTATAACAGTATTAGTGTCTGTAGGTTCGGTACGCTCAAAATAAATGAGTCTTCACTCAAGGCAATCTGCAGTTATAATTTATTCTGGCAAAGAACTGTTATAACAAATAAAACAAAACAAAACAAAACAACAAAATTTTGTCGTATTAGGGGTGTTCTACCCGGTGTGTGTGTAGTAGGTTGTTGAAGTAAGTGTCTGTAGGTTGGTACTCAAATAAATGAGTCTTCACTCAGCATCTGCAGTTATAATTTTTATTCTGCAAAGACTTGTATACAAAATAAAACAAAACAATAAACAAAACAAAAACGAAAAAGCCCAACGGTCGATATCCGCTAGCGATCACGACCATCGCCACTCAGTGAGTACTCTTACTCCTGGGCGATAGAATCCAGCTTTCCAGCTTCTCGAACTGTGTAACTCCCACAGTTGTGATTGCTGCTCTATTCAAGTTTATCTGCTAGCAATACCTTCATCCCCAGAACACTTCGCAGAACTCACATGTTGGCAAACATGTTTACAGCCAAATGTTCATCTAATATTATCCTCTACATCACATATCTCCTCATACGATATATTTATATTTTGGGTAATTACTCGTATGATAATGAGAAACCCCCCCCCCCCATAATCCCTACAGTCGTTCAGCATTAAGCAAACACACAAGATAAACTAAATAATGAATCACATTAAACGGAACTATTTTCCCTTGCGGAAAGACTTTTTGTGGAAGTTATTAGGTTTTTCACTTGAAATTGCTGTTTAGGCCCAAGACGCTTGCCATCTCGGTCACTACTTTCTCTTTGCCTGAACTAATCTAATGGAAATGTCTGTGTGTTTACAGTATGCTACAGTACAGAACATTGTAGCTATACCGTCTACGGATTTACATTGACCAATCTACTGAAGGAATGCGAAATTTATCAATAATATTTCGAGAATCATGAGCATAAATAAGTAATGTAATATCCGGTAGAGGGTATAGTACAGTGTTCTATACTGTAGTACTGTAACACACAGACATTCCATTAAGATTAGTTCAGGCAAAGAGAAAGTAGTGCCGAGATGGCAAGCGTCTTGGGCCTAAAACCACAGATTTCAAGTGAAAAACCTAATAACTTGCCACAAAAAGTCTTTCCA
>JZLH01S0031001.1:23341-51989 GCA_001188425.1 Eucidaris tribuloides
ATAGAACCTTTGGGTAGAATACGTAGTTTTGGTGAAAATCTGGACGTTTAAACTTCAAAATTTACAGTGACGTTAACGTGCACGGGCCGTTCCAAAATTGTCCGATCAGCCGTTAGCCGAAGGTCGCGCGGAGTTTAGCCGTTTAACCAATCAGCGTGCTCCGATGGTCATGCCAACGTACACATAACCGCGATTCGCAATTTGAGCAAAATTTAAACTCGCGGAAAGAACAATATTTTGGTATCGTATCGTTATTAGTTTTTCTCATAAAACAAATTCATGACGTATGTATCTCAAACTTTCAACACACCATTTGTAAACTACCGTTTGGTATTGATAGTGAAGGGAAGTAATGGACTTGCAAATCCCAAACTCAATCTTTAAAATGCTTAAGATCGTTCAATTTTAATTCTAAAAAAATTCAAAGCTCCCGATCAGTCGATTCGCTCCCTCGCTTTCACCTTCCCCTAAAAAATTGAATATTTTGGCCCCAGAAAATTCCTGCGTATGGCCTTGTTTTAAAGGTAATCTCTATTGCATGATTTTTTTTATATTTACCACGAAGGGTCTTCTTTATTCAATTAACATAAAACAACATTAAACAATGTATATGAAAATTTCGAACACATTAGCAATATTGCGATATCAACACATCCATAAAATTATCAAATTTACTTAATTCTGTGAATACCTTTTGCTTTTTCTTGTGTTTTTCAATTTCGAATCTAGATTTAATTAACATGTTAAAACAACAAACGAAATCTCTTTTAAATAATTTTGTTTCTCTTTCTTTTTTTTTTTTTTACTGAAATGAGCTTTATAAATTGAAAACAATGCATAGTTTAATACCAAATCAATCAAATTTATCTATTATATTTATAAATGATGAATTGAGATTTTATTCTAAAAGCTGCCGATTTGAGATATATTTTTTTATTAAATTTTCAACATATAACCAAACTTGTTTACAATCAAAGAAAACATGATAAATACTCCCCTCTCTGTGACATTCTGTGCAATTACGTGTATCCCTAATTTTCCATTTGTTTAAATTAACCGGGGTTGGTAGTAAATCATACATGAATCTAAAATTAAAGTTTATTAAAAAGCTATCTTGTACTTTGCTGAGTTTAAATAACCAAATATCTTTCCATGCAATTTCGTTATCTTTCCCAACTTTATGACCCCAAAATGTTTCTGCTCTCGATGTTTCTGTCTTTCTTTTTATCAATTCTGAATAAATAAGCTTATTTTGAAGAGTAGTAGTGGGTAACGGTTCTTTGAAAATCGTGATTGTAGACTCAAGCAGAATTTTTTCTTTAAAATAATGAAACAGGTGAACGTTATTTATTTTTAAATGTTTTATCCAATTTCGTGGTAAAGAAGCGATGCATCTCGCATATTCAGAGAACCAGTTTCCGTCTGAAAATGTACCCACCTTATATTTTATTTCATTTACGGAGAGCAAACCATTCCTCTTTACTAGATCTCCGACAAAATATATATTTGATCTTATCCAGTTTCTGAATAGTAACATCTTTCCTTTGTAGCGTATATTTACATTTAGCCATAACATTTCTTTACAGATGTCTTGACTATGTTCCAGATTTCGAATAACATTCAGATTTTGAAATTTTAGAGAAAAGTGAGTGTAAAGTAAATCGTGATCCCAGGGGGGGGGGGGGGCGTCGTCTCCACACGGCCTGTTACCCACCCGTGTCCGGACAAGCTTCAGAAATGGACCCTAAATAGCGTAACGTACGATAACCAAATACGCACACCCTAAATGGCGTAAGCATAAAAAAGTACCCTAAGGTTGGTGAACAGGGAATCCGACAATTCTGATACCCTTAAAGTGGCGTGAACATAGAATCTACTAATTTGATACCCTAAGTGCGCTTAACAGTGAATCAAATAGCTATACGCCTACTAGCTTGTACCTGCGGTGCATTTAATCGTAGCCACACATGATAGAGAACTGAACAAGCACAGTAATAATTAGCACAGCAGAGCTGTCTGGTATGGTCGGGTGTAGGAGACTAGTGAGGGAATGCACTCATGAATTTTTTACCATTCTACCATTCCTTGCGGTCACTTTTGTAGCATTTTGAGCACGTCTAAAATGAAGGACACAGCAAACTTCTCCGTTTAGGTATGCAGGTGTGTCTTTATTCAGCTCCTGTTCACAATCGGTTTACTATCAATTCTGATCAATTGCATTATACCACATCACCCTTTCTAGGATCAATATGTAACATTTTCAATGGAGTTCAGTATTTGCTGTTAGAGTCCACAATAATATTAGAGGTTCTTCCACTGTACTGGCCATTTAATAATACTGTCTCTCTGGAGAAACCGGTGGAGATTGCTGCTGGTTCCGATCTCTCTCAGGAGTTGTCACATCACGCTCAAGTAGCGGAAAATCAATAGGTTTGCAATCTCCATCGTCTTGATTTAGATGTTCACACTCAAAATGCTGTGGATGAAAGCGCGTCGATTATTTCAGAGTGTCAGTGCCCTCTTGAAGTTGACGCTACAGGTATGTAGGATTAAGGTGTTTTTTCCTCTGCCGATGATTGTTGTAGGTGACATTAACTCGTAATACCATACTTTCTCCTCTGGTTGAAGATCTGGAAGGTGTGTGACTCGATGACACCTATTGTAGCTCTCGGTTTGCTGAGATCTGTAACACCTGTTGCAGTCATATGCAATTCTTCTATAGTTGGACATTCTGGATCTAGAATCTCTATGTGTACTGTAGCTGATCTGGTTGCGACCCGGGGTTGCGACGGTAGAGTAGTACACAACCGACGTCCAATTAGCAATTTTGTGGGCAAATAGGCCTGTGTGTTGAGCGATATGCTAACAATGCAAGATACTGATCTATTTAGACTTCTTTTTTCACTTTTTGCCAGTTTTTTCACTTTGGGTTGAGCTCCCCTTGTTCAACAACCGCGGGTGTGTCCGACAGTCTGACAGTGTTCGCTCAAACTATGTAAATGTGTAATGGAACTATCAACGGATTCCTCTTCCTTCTGTTTTCTCTGATTGAACACACTCAGAGATCACATTATTTATGCTTTTTCACAAAAATAAATGTCAAGGCTATTTCTTAAAAAATGGACCCCTACATGTACAAGGTGCAAAATATACCACTATCTGTAAACATTGGCATATAAATTGATCTTTTATTGTGATTACATTTTAGACCTTTGACGTAAAGTGTTTTTCGATATTTTGCTTTAATATAAAAGTACATATAATATATAAAAAATAAACTTTGCAATTGGGTTTGATGACCCATACCAATGTGCAAGCGAGCGAAGCGAGCGAGAAAAATTTTAGGACCTGTGAGTCTGCATGATGTCCAATAACATCTTATACAAGGGGAAAATGTTTCTGAAATGTCTCAGATTCAGAAACTGAAAAGACCTTTAAACATAGACTATATATCAAATATTAATGCGGGCGAGCGTAGCGAGCGATCCTTAAAAATTAAAGTCAGTTGCTCTAAGTCGATTCAAATTCGGGGCACGAATTGAAGAGGAAAAGGGGGCATTTTAAGAACCAGTATCACTTAACAAAAGGTGGTAGCGGCAACTAAATTAGAACGGGTGCCTCGAAAATGTAAAAAAGGTCATTGTCACAGGTGAGGCTCACCAGAGGTGGAAAATTGACAATTGTTTTCATCTGAAAAGAAAACGGATTATGGAAATAAAAAAAGGAGGCACTCATTTTAAGGGATCATTACATTTTGATACAAATGATTCAAAACCGCAATTGTCAAAAATGAAAAGATTGTTGTATTAGACTGTCATCTTGATAAATGCTGTATCGGGTGGGCTCCTTATGCCCTCATGCACGTGAAAATATCTGAGTTTGTTTTCTACATTTTGTTGATAATACGATGTTTCATTAGTCCTTCATTTTGTGTTGTCTGTGCACTAAATAGGGACAGGAATATAAAGCCTATTTGGACCAATGGAAACACATAAGTAATGAACACGAATGAGAGATGTTGCAGTATAAAATTGGAAACATCAGGATAAAATTTGGATATGATATCTTTAGCATTATTTTTTTTATTAATGTAACTGAATAAACACAAAACTACTTTTTTGTTGAAAAGTGGGAGTTTATTTGTACAGATCATCTCCCATTCCTGAAAGTGGTGGGATATATCCCCCAATCCCGCACCTCCCAATTTACGACAGCGTACTTTAATTCAGGCAGTTGAGATTGCTGGTCTCTGTCTGTCAGTATAATACTACCTCTAAAACCATTTTGAATAAATATATTTAAAGTGTCGGAGGAACTACACATTTTCAAAATGATTGATTATAACTATACAATCATGTAGCGGAGACTATACGTTTAAAACAAGGCCCAACGCAGGAATTTTCCGGGGGCGAAATGTACAAATTATTGAGGAAAAGTGCAAGCGAGGGAGCGAAGCGACCGAGCCAGGAGCTTTTGAGTTATTTAGAGTTAAAATTTTATTTATTTATTTATTATTTATTTATTTCAGATTTCTTTTACAAGGGAATTCTCATTCAGTGCCGAAAAGGCCTGCTTTCCAAGGGAGTCCTGGAATTACAATAAAACAATACAAGTCAAATAAATATATTCACAATTAAAAATGCCTATACAATTACAAATATTAAACTGCAAACACACAATACAAAAAATACGATAATGTACAAATTATTCAAATAAACGAATAATCATAGACCCACGATTCAACACCCCCACCCCATTCAACTCTCTCCTCCACTTTCACCCCCAATTCCCTCACCCTACTCCGTATAGATTACATTCAGTTATGCTAGCACACACACACACAAAACACTATAAATTATCAATTAAGCTCACAAGTTTGCATGTTCTTTTAAACAGCGACAGTGACGTCAAATTTCTGATACATGCAGGCAAATTATTCCAAATAACAGAAGCTCGATAATGAAAGGATTTTTTTTTAAATATTCAGTTCTTGGTTTGCTTACTTGAAGTGGACAATTCAGTGCGTATCACGTGGAAAAATAATATTTCGGGGTATAATTAGATTACGTAAATAATTTGGAGTCATCTGGTTTATTATTTTGTAAGTGTGTATACAGAGCTGGTATCGGATTCTCTGTTCTACTGATTGCCCTTTTAATTGAGATAAAAGATTTTTTATGAGGGGTCATGATATCGGCTTGTAATATAATTCTGGCATATCTATTTTGGAGTTTCTGTAGTCGAGAAAGATGACATTTGGCACTTGCCCCCCAAACGGTACTGCAATAATCTAAATTGGGAAGTATTAAATTGTTATATAATAATAGTAGTATTTTGTGTGGTAAGAAATGACTGATTCTTCGTATAAACCCGATCGTCTTAGATAATTTGGTGCAGACTGATTGTATATGTTTATCCCAACGAAGGTTTGAATCAATTATGACCCCTAGGTACTGAAATTAATTAACTTGTTGAATACGGTTTTGTTCATACAAAACCGTAATTTGTTTTACCCCTTGAACCAATCAACATTACCTTTGTTTTCTCGACATTCAACGCAAGATCATTATCCGATAACCAATTGGCCACTTTATCCAATTCTTCTTGTAGTAAATGGGAAACATTTTCAGGGCGTTTATCTTTCACGAAAATAGCTGTATCATCAGCATACAATGAAATCTTTGTATGGGTAGAGAAGGGTACTAAACAAAGATCGTTGATAAATACAGTGAACAATAACGGGCCTAACAGCGACCCCTGAGGAACACCCAGATTCACTTGTTTAAATTCTGACAAATGACCATTTATACTGACACATTGCTGCCTGTCTTCAAAATAGTTACAAAACCATGAAAGTTCTTTTTCTCTCACACCATATCGTTTTAATTTATCTAAAAGGACATCGTGCCTGACCGAGTCAAACGCTTTATTCAGATCAAGAAAGAGGGCACCGGTAACAAAACCGTGGTCTATATTGCTTAAGAGATAATCATTCAGATCAATTAAAACAGAACTGGTGGAATATAACGGGCGAAACCCTGACTGGTGCTCAGTAAGTAGGTTGTTCTTTTCAAAATACGAATTTATTTGCACATGAATAAGTCTTTCAAAAATCTTCATCAAATGAGATAACACAGATATCGGCCTGTAGTTGCCTACATCCGTCCTTTCTCCTTTCTTAAAGATAGGTGTGATTCTTCCCTTTTTCCAGTCACTGGGTATCTGCCCGGTTTCAATGGAAACATTAAACAAGTGAGCAATGGGTTCACAAATAAAAGAAGAGGCCTCTCTCAATAGGCGTGGGTGCAATCCAACCAGGAGCTTTCCCATTGGTAATTTCTTAAGCTCTTTAGCCACTGATTCCGTAGAAATATTTTTAAGAATAAACTGTTCTCGGGTGAATGGAGGTTGAACAAATGGTGCTTTCTTTACTGCTGACTTACAAACAATACAAGGATATTTTAAGTTTTTGTTATACATCTCTACGAACAAGTAAAATTATTATACTTTCTGCCGTGACAATAATGCACGGACAGAACAATACTCGACATACCTATAATGAGTCCAGATCATTTCGAGTTCTGATATTCACAACTTTATTGTCTTTGGTGAGCGCACGGATTCTCCCGTCTTTTGACCAAGCTTTTCTGACCGAGTCACATCGCAAAGTTTCTCTCATTAGTCCTTTTCTGTATGCCGTGAGATCTTCACGGATGAAGATTGAAGTACCTCGGAGCTTGGTGCGTGATGCGTATACCTCATGCCTTGCGTTATATCGCGAATACTTCACGATGATCGGTTTGGGTCGATTTTCTTCTTCATGTGTGCGGTGTTTTGGGGAGACGCGGTGGGTTCTGTCCAAATCAGCTACTTTGATGTCAAGTCCCAGTTCGGAGTTGATGACTTCCGTCACTACCTTATCCGTGTTTTCGCCAGCGACTTCCTTGATGCCGTAGATGCGAAGAGAATTTCGCCGTGTATATTGTTCTTGTTCCTCGTGTTTTTTGTTGGATTTGTCTCGACTCTTCTCCAATTCCGCGATCTTTGCTTAAAGAGTCTGAATTTTCTTGAACGATCTTAAGCATTTTGAAGGCATTTGAGGAGAAACTCTCACTATACAGCAAATTTATCAATGATTAATCAATAAAACAAAATATATTTTTCTTGAAAAGAAAGGGGGGATGATTGTACAGGCCATCCCCCCTCCTTGAAAGTGTGGGGGGGGAATATATCCCCATCCCCCGGGATTTACGCCAGTGGCATTAAGTATAAATTGAGTAGGTATAGTGCCACAATAATATTATTATTTAGGGCTATGTTCTTAGTAAATTCAAATGAAATAAGAACGTGGGGGTAAAGTGTACAAATGTGCAGCAGGCATTAGACTTACAGACCGTCCGATTGTTGGCCTAACCCTGGAGTCTAGTAACTGGAACTGGCATTAAAGAAATGACGTATCTATATTCTTGAAGGAAACAGGCTTTGTTTCAGATTCAACTTAAGTTTAAGGTTGTGCAGTCAGTGTATCATTTTTTTTTTGCAAAACCAGGCAAGAAGAGGAAATCGGAATTCAACTTAGTTTACGCAAAAATTTTACAATTGGGAATATTTTGGCTCGGATGAACAGCCTTAAAGACCTCTAACCTTAGCATATGGACTAAGTTTAAGTCCAATTTTTAAGGCCAGGAGCAGAACGTCAGGACTATGTCAGGACCGTAGTCGGGACTTATTGCGTCTACATGTGTGTGTGAGTGAGTGAAATTTTGCTATACAAGGAAGCAGGGTGAGGTACAACATTCTCCCAACTTTGTCCGTTGGGTTTGCACAAATCACACACCTTACTGTAATAAACAACATTAAGCAAAACAAAACAAACCCTACCAATTAAAAGCATGTTGTCCCTGCATTAGAAAACAACATTAAGCAAAACAAAACAAACCCTACCAATTAAAAGCATTTTGTCCCTGCATTAGAAAACCTTGCACCCCTTTTGAGTGGGCAATACATCGTCCTCCGCATGGGTCCTTGTGGCTAAAGGGATAATGTATGCGGGTATGTCTTTTTGCAAAGCGCAGTTAAAAATTAACTACATGTACAAGTATTTACTTAATCTCAAGACCCATTTCATGTGTATTTTTGACACTAAGTGTCAACACTGTGTTCTGTATGCTAATGTATATAGATTAACATGATAGTCAATACATCAACATTCTTAAACGGTATGCGTATATTACAGGTACAAATTCTTATCGTTCTTAGTTCGCAAAACAGGGTCTGGACAAGCTGTGCTATAATTACTGGTAACCTGTAGGTTTTGTGTTATAGAAGGTCCTGACAGCTCTATTTGACACAAGCGGTAAGTAACTAAATAAGACTTGGATAAAAGCGATTACTTTTGAATGAATTCTCTTAGTATCAAAACGAGTCAGTGCTTGCAGATTTCAGTCTACCTTAGGATTAGATCTATTTGACACAAGCGGTAAGTAACTAAATAAGACTTGGATAAAAGCGATTATTTTTGAATGAATTCTCTTAGTATCAAAACGAGTCAGTGCTTGCAGATTTCAGTCTACCTTAGGATTATATCTTTATCAGTTCTTGGTTTAACACAAGATCACGTAAAAATAAAAGGTATTACTAAAAATTGGTCAACTTGAGCTTGACAGTGTTTGGATGTACAACAACTCAAATATGGACACAATGTTTGGAGTATGATTGGCCTTCCATATCTAAAGCTGTAACGGTGTCATACGCTGTTTGGTGTCAAATTTTAGGCATTGACCAAACTCCTGCATACATATGACTGGACTAGATTGGTGACCGGACTATGGGGAATTCAAGTAATGGTAATCTAAATTGCGTATCTTTTTATGACTCATAGTAGTTCACGCAAGGTTTGGTACAAGACAATTAAGATTACGATATTACAAAACATAAATCATTATCTCATGATTTGCAAGGTAGGTACCTTTGCCTTACATAATGAATACATACTGTCACAGCCCATTATAAAGCACTGGCATTATCTATTGTTCAAACCAAACATTTCAACATCGATTTCAGATATTTTCCGGTCGTTGATATCAAATACAGTTAGGCCCTTTTCCCATGTCAAATCCTAAATGACATGAATTAGTTACGTAAAAAAAGTTCCAGGTACAGACTTCTTGTGTTAAGAGTTAATCTGGAGGACATCATTTAATTATTTTTTTCCATCTGACGGTATTAATAAGCTATTTTGATTCTCTTAAAGATTTAGGCTAACATTGTGGAGCTTCAGTTTAAAAATTGTCCAACTGATATCTGGCTTTAATGAGTAGTGTATTATACGAGTTAAATCTGCAGCCCAAATAATTGAGAAAATAAATAAAACGCAGTGAATTATATGTGTGAAAATAATACCTTTTATTGTAATTATATTTGTATGTGTGTATGTGTATGTATGTTTGCACGTATACATGTCTCTGTGTGTATGCATGCGTGTATGTAAAAATAATGAGCTCAATCTAAAAAAGTCTAAGAAACCCCCAGCTCTTAATTTTCATTCAAAATAAACATTTGTTTGGTCCACATTGAAAAGTTACTGAAATCTTAAAGGCATTGTATAACAACATTTTCAGTTTAAAAAATCTGAGCTACATGATTCCCCATGCTACCAGTGTCTCTGATAAGGTCTAAAAATGAAGCCCTGAAAATATTGCAGTTTAAAACGATCATTAAGTGCTTTGAAAAAGTAAAAATCACCGAGAGACCATTCCAGTTTTCCTCCATAGACTGCTGTGTTACAGAATTTCCCATCGCCCGATATAAAATTTATGTGCCAATCTTTATCAGCACATATTTTACTAGTGGTAGCATAACTGTCTGAACTGTGTTCTAGGGTGTTTATTTGTCCATTCAAACACTGTGAAATATGTCAGATAGCAAAGTTTGACAATTTTTTAAACGGGTCTCCCACAGTGTTATATAGTGTCTTTAATAATGGGGTACTTTAGCTGAATCTCAACTTCTTACGGCTAATTGTAAAATTTATCTTTTATTGTAAATGGTGAAAGTTTTACGTTTTTATGGTCTACTTTCACAGGTCTCTACTAAAATCAAAGCAAATGGATGAACACGTTCAATCAAAGAAGGAGTGCTTGCCTAGGCGTGGGCGTGTGGCTTTGTGGAGTATACCACGTTCGTCTTCTACCGTCTTCCAGAAATGTCTTGGCTCCATCAAAGGAATCGAAATGTGGTTTGAGCCTTTTACGTTTGCCCACAACACTTGCACCGAGTTCGAAAAGTACGAGAAGAAGCCTCTTTCTTTGACGTACAAGGGAAATGAAGCCATGTTGGAGAGAGCAGCGGAATATCTGTCGAAACTGGCAATGACGAAGATAAATGCAGACCGTGTTTCGTAAGTCTAAAAGGAAAATCACTGTGTAGGCCTATAATGACATTTGCTCGACCAAGGGGGGGGGGGGATTCTACTTCCAGAGTGTAGCCCAATATAAATACGAAAAATAACGTGGAATTTAACACCCAAACAATCACTAACAGCACAAAGAGCTCTATCGGTAAAGACCATAATTTTTGGTCCCAGGATATCAAAGGAGATTGTATCATTGGTGATAGTATAATGTCTATGCCAAAAACACTCACGACTTGAAGGGCAGTGATGTGACTGGGAGAAGTAAGACAAAAATTCCTCAAGAACCTTGATGAGATGAAACACTAATCGTAATTGTGATACGGTATTATCTGCATCATCTCTCTTACACTTGACATAATTAGATATAGACACCAACCAAAGGATCGGATGGATTACAGCCTGATTGTTGGTTTCTATGAATGCTCCTTTACTGGAATGGAAAATGCCTATGGCACAATTAAGCTAACGTATTTTATTACATAAATGGAGAGTCTGTAACCTGAAGGAAGTTTTACAGAAAAAAATAAAAGTGGTGTTCACAGAAGACAACGTCAGAGGAACATGTTATGAAAAGATTATCAGAATACAGTATCAACTTTACGGCGTCAAGATTGTTGACAAATGAATTGGTAGGTGAAAAGTCATGTCCACTCTGAGAAATGTACACGAGGGGTTACAAAAAAAAAGAAACGAGACTGTGACAGTCACGCCCATGAAGCGATATTAATCAACCCACTGCCCAAGTCGCTGTGTTGCCCAACATCTCATCAACATTCTGTTGTAATATTGTTCACCTATCACATTTGGAAGACAGGTTTGGCTGTTGATTCCAGAATAATGGTCTGGTAGTCAGACTAGGAATCAATCTGAAGTTCCTTGGTCACTGGGCAGGGGCCAAACTGAAAATGTCATGTCGTGGGCTGGATCTTCTCCATAAGACTCATGAAGAAGCTCGAGACACTAATTCAGCCCCTGCCCAACTGACCCAGGAACTACAGATTGATTTCCCGCTCCACGTTTGTGCCACTTCTCGTATCGTGACGGGGCGAAGCATTGGCGTACCACTTAACAGCCCGAGGAAGGGGCATGGAGTGAGACAGCTAGCAGGATGTTGATGAGATGTTGGACATTGCGTCATGAGCGTTGCTGTTGTAGCCTCGTTTCTTTTTTGTCATACCTCGTACACCAAGCTTTCTTTCACCGTGTAGCACACTACATACAAAAACTTATTTCAGAGTTAAAATACCAAACTAGCACATATGCTTTTTAGTGTAGTTTGGGTAAATGGATATTCATGCGTCTCCTACAGGCGGACCTGTATCTAAGTCCATCACGTAATGCTCTCCTTTAGTGTAAGTATTTAAGCATCGATATAAGGTCCTACATGGACATAATGTTACATTATTAGTCTCCACCACCATATATGCTGCCAGTTCAATTTGGAGACATATATCCGTAACTGCTCTGGATTGAAAATGTTACGTTTCTACCCCTTGTCTTGCCTGTAATCTATTCTGCAGATACGCTACCACCCAGAGGTCGTTGGAAACTTCAACCAGTCAATATGTTCTGTTTAAGGATCACTCTTTCTCAATGGATATGTGCCGATATCGCCAATATATACCTGCTGGGTTTAAACATTCTTTCATTATCCGCCATCCTTTGCGTGTGTATAGCTCCTATCGTAAAGCGATTTATAAACACCTTCTTGAGTCCGGTGAACTGACTGAACAAGGTACAGACGAACGCGAGTTCGATATTGAGAAGCATGACACTGTTCTGTCACCACAGTTATTCTACAAGTTTAGTTATGATCTGTGGAATTTTGTCCGCACCAATATCGATTCGAACCCCATTGTGATCGATTCAGATGACCTCCTGGCACACCCTGAGTCCATTTTACCTCAGTACTGCAATGCAGTAGGACTACCCTATGACGAGTCTTTGTTAGAATGGGATTCCTCTGTGTCTGTTGTTGACACGTGGAAAGCAGCAGGAGACAACTTACTTCGCGAACTAATTCATTTTCTCGATCGCTCTACAAAGAGTAGTAAATTCGAGGCACCAGACAAGCTTCCATCTCGAAATGAACTGACAGAAGATGTACTCAGATTATCTGATGCAGCCATGCCTTATTACAATGAGATGTACGAATCGAGACTGAGGGTTTAACAGTTTATGTGTTAATGGCGCACCGGGTTGCCCACTTATAACCTCAGTGGTCTACTTTACGGCCCCGCGATTCATACGTCTAATTCCCAATTAAAGGTCCCCCGAATAACCACAAATGATATTTTCTAGTAATGAAGAAATATTGAATCGACTAGATGTGTAATAATGACCTGTGTCAGTAACATGTGATTTTTCTTAAATAAAGATCATGGATAAAACTTTTCAGTTTCTTCTTACACGCCTGGATAATTGCCGTGGAAAAAAAACGTGTTTAAACGGATAATTGTATTTGTGCCATTGTATTATCTGGCTTTAGTTTGATCATTTTTGTAATTACTAACGTATATGTATATGTATATGTATATGCATATGTACATGTATATGTATGAATACCTGCACTTAAAAAATGTGTGCCCAGTCTAGAAAAATAGTCTGAGAAATCCCAAATCTCTATCATTCCAGTTTGGCTATTTTTTGTCTAAAATAGTTTTTTTCTTCGATCAACATTCATAAATTAAGTATCAATTGTAAAAATAAAGAACGATACACTTCCTTATCACACAATCACATTTGCGGCACCTGCCATTAAAGGCAGGTAATCTCATGTTCACCCATCCAGAAACACAGCAAATCATCACTTACGCTCTTGGGTTATTTATTAAGGATGTGTCTGTGAAATCTGAAGATCAGTAATTACCCAGAATTTGAAAAATGCGCTAAAAATAACATCAGTTAGACCATGTAGCCCCATGATAAGATTTATGTGAAGCAAACGTAAGGTCATTTCAGTAATATATTCATTTCAGTAATCGCGTATTAGTCTATGACAAATATGCATGTGATTATGCACAAAAATTGGGCATGTTTACAAGTGCATATGATACATTGTAATTGTGAATAAGTTTCACATATCATACATGATTAACACCCGTGGAATTTAAGGGTTTAAAAGAAGATTAATGGACTGATATAATATCTGCGTCTACGAGACAAGAATTCAATCAAAGCCCAACGGTCACTGTAATTCCACCAATACTCAGTTTTTCTAGCTCCTATACTTTGCTAAAGGATCTTAGATGGTATTTCCTTTACATGCCAGTATAGTTACACTTTGTTAATCATAGCCTGGCAAAAGAGACGCTCTGCCTTTAACAATACCATTACTGTAATAGATTTTTTTTTTCATTTGACGCCCTCTGTCATTCGTCAAGAACATTGTCTGCCAATTAATAGTATTGTTTACCCGAGAGTGTATGGAAGTCCAAATTTGTGTAACTCCTAATACAAGATGAAAAATGCTGCATTCTCCTTTATTTTTACAAAATATCACCTTCATGTTAGGAAATAAACTTCCCCTGATATTATTTAAGTGGGACCCGCCCGTTTCATTCTTCTCCCTTCCTCCTCCACGTTTTTGTAAGATATTGTTGTCATTAGTTTCATATATTTTCTCTGTCTGTGACATAAGAGGCGAGGCTTAATTACATGAAAAATAATTCAAATTCAACTTTATTTCCACATAAAAAAAACCAATGTTGATGTACATACAAGTGATAAAACGAAAGTTATATACAAAATAGAAACAAAACAGGTATACACATAAGATACGAAATAATGTGGAGGAAGTCAATAGAAAGTCACAAGAGTAACTTATATACATTAACCTCCTAAGCGAAAGACGATTATATAGAAACATTAAAAGAGGGAAAAAATATATACATAAACAATAAACACATGACAAAATAACAAAATGCCTACGGTGTGATAATCAATCACAAGGTTGAATATATTAAATTATTATCATTGAAGAGAAGAATCAATATACTTTTTTATCAAATATTTTTTATAGTTTCGTTTGAAGCAAGGAAGAGATTTACAGTTTTTAAGGTCAGTGCATTTTAAGGTAGTGCATTCCACACTTTTGGTCCATTAAAATTCAAATTTGTCTGCGCTAGGGATGTTCGTGGTAGTCATTGGCTCTGCGAGTTAAATACGTATGATATATTGAATTTGTAGAGAAATTTGCGTTAACAAATGACGGTAATAACTTATTCTTACACATATACATAAAACAACCTACTTGCAAATTATTAATGTCGTGAATAGAGAGAATATTTAATCTGGCGAACAAGAGAGCTGAGTGAGAGTTATATGCAGAGTGGGTTATTAAACGGACTGCTTTCTTTTGTAACTTATGTATTCTATCGGAATACACTTTTGCACAATTGGCCTAATTAATGTTACAATAAGTAATATGTGGTAAAAATAGTGTATTGTATATAGTCAAAAGATATTTTTTCTGGTAATATATTCTGTAATCTATAATTTATCCCTACAACTCTAACTAACTTATTACAAATTTCTGATATGTGATATTTCCAGGATAATGATTCATCAATGTAATAAACCGAGAAATTTATTTTGAGGAGAATATTTAATTCCATAATTATCTATTTTAAGTTTTACATGTTCTAGTGAGTATTTTGAATTACTGAATATCATATAATTGGTTTTGGACAAATTAATTACTAATTTATTAACAGTTAACCAAGTATGAGCATTCTTTAATTCATTATTTAGAGTACGAAAAACATGTAGGAAATTTTCATGGGAAAAATACACTGGTATCATCAGCAAATTGTGTAAATTGTAATAAGGGTGACGATTGGCGGATGTCATTAACGTAAAGAAGAAAAATGAGAGGGCCTGAAATAGATCCTTGCGGAACACCACACGTAATAGTTTTAAAACTGGATTTACAGGAATTGATACACAAATTGTTTTCTATTTGAAAGATAATTTTTAATCCAAGAATGTGGTACCCCCCGAATTCTGTAGTGATTAAGTTTATACAAAAGAATTGAATGATCAATAGTGTCAAATGCTTTCGACAAATCTAAAAGAAAACGCCAACTGAGGATGATTTATTATCTAAAGAGGAAACAACTGATTGCAAAAAAATTGTTAGAGCTAGTGAGGTGGATAAACCTTTTCTAAATCCAAATTGATTTTCTGACAATATTTCATGTTTACACAAAAAATCATAAATTACATTATAAACACATTTTTCAAGAATTTTGGAAAACACAGAAAGTACAGAAAAAGGGCGATAATTACAAGTATTACTTTTTGATCCAGATTTAAAAACAGGTGTAACTTTTGCTATTTTTAACTTATTTGGTACAAGTCCTGTTTGAATAAATTTATTAAATATATCATCCAATGGTTTACAAATGAAAAGGATGATTTGTTTTATTACAATTATATTAATATCATCATAGCTAGGACTAGTTTTATTTTTTAATGTTTGTACAGCTGATATGACTTCTCCCTCAGAAATTGGTTTCATGTATAAAGATGCTTCATTAACATTATGAAGGTACGACGAAAATTGTGTATTTAAATTTTGCGTTTCATCAGATAAAGAATTGCTTAATTTTGGACCAATTTCTATGAAAAAATTATTGAATTCTTGCGCAATTTCAAATTCGCCTTTAATTTCAAAATTATAGACTGTTAACATTTCAGGAATATTGCACTTTTTATTAGTTCTATTCAAAATATTATTTATTTATTTCCAGGTACCTTTTGAATCTCCGTTTACTGAATCAAATTTAGATTTATAAAAAGTTTTCTTCGTCTTTCGTAAAAATTTTAGTATAATAATTTCTAAAACATTATAATTATTTTCATTTAAAACGGTAGGCTGTTTAATAAATGTACTGTACTATTTTTTCCTTCTTTCGAAATAATTTTCTTAATTCATCCGTAAACCATGGTTTCTCAATTCCTTTCTTTCTTAAAATCTTACTTTCAAGTGGAAAATACACATTATACAATGAAACAAATTTGCTTTCAAAATCATCAAACATAATATCAGCATCACTATCATTCAAATTCCATTGATAATCTTTTAGAAATTGACCAAATCGACATATATTTGATTCATTTATGTTTCGTCGTACTCGGTTTTGGTTTTTTATTTTGAAAATTATTAAATACAGCAAAAATAGGTAAGTGGTCGCTTACATATTCCAAAAGTATACCTGATATTGCACAATTGCCCATATTATTTGTGAATATATTATCTATAAGGGAATTTGGATCGTTAGTGATTCGTGTAGGATACGTAATTATTGGAAATAGAGAAAAAGACTTAAACAAATCAGTAAAATTATTAACGGTGACATCAGTATTAGCATTCAATAAAATAATATGTCATTGAACGTGGAATGTTTCTGAAGTACATGTTGAAAACAACGTAGAAATTCAATCATTGGTTTACCTGGAGGTCTATAAATGCAACCTACAATGATATTACTATTAATTTGTATGAAAATAGCTTAAAAAATTTCATTTTTAATAATCAGATCCTTTCTTATTTTAAATTCCAAAGTATCGTGAATATAAAAACCTACACCTCCACCACGTTTTTGTTTAACCCACCTTAACGTGCCAATGTAAAAACCAATATCGGAAAGCGATTTCTCCAGCTCATCGATAAATGTTTCCCACTGGGCCATCCACTACAAAAATTCATCAACCGCAACACAGTCAAGATAAGCTACAGTTGCATGCCGACTATGAAGCAAACGATCTCAGCACACAATAAGCAGATACATGTACTGCACAATCATAAATCACAAGACGACACAATGGAAAATAACCGTGAATACAAGTGCAGGGATCCCGCCAAATGTCCAATCGCTACGTTATAATAGTCCTCCATGCTCCAAGTGTCTCTGATAAGGTCTAAAACTGAATCCCTGGAAAAATTGTACTTCAAAATGATTGTTTAGTGCTTTAACAAGTGAAAATGGTAAGTTGACCGGATTCACCTGCCCATTTCCTCCCATAGACTTACTGTGTGTAGATCTAAGCTATTTTGTACTCGGCCCGAGTACTAATTATTCATTCATTCATATCTTGCCAGTGGCAGCATAACTTTCCAAACTTTTGTATTTTAGGGTGTTTGTCCAGTCAACAGTTGAAACACTACTATGTAGCTCAGAATGATAGCTAAGTTTGACAATACTTTTTTAATTTGAAGCTCCACAATGTTAGTCTGTGTCCATAAAATCGCAGTAGAGAATCAGCTAATTAATCGATTATTTAGATACACAGAGTAAGTGTTTGTATAATGATGGTCAAAGTCATCGGATGTAATCTAATGTGAAATTTTAAGACACCCCTTCCTGGTTAGTTTCGTGTATGCATTTCATCGTTGAGGGCGCACATTTGGACTCGCAGTTTGTTCATGTTTCGGTTACGGGTGAATTCCTGGAGTCGTCCCAATTCCACAAAAAGGTCAACATAAGCCCAAACTTGTTAGTACAGATAGAAGTATATATATGAAGTTAAAATATCATCCTATAGTCTAGTGTAAACGAATTTTACGGAGTGCAGATATTGTTAGTGATATTTTGGCTTGAATTTGTTTGTAGTTGCAACGAAAGGTACAGTCATGCATGCGTACACCTATGCTGTCTACATCAAATCATGTTATGTACAATGGTTGAATTACATTGTGTATGTGATATAATACGCGTTTCCATAAAAGGTTTATAAGTAAGGATATTATATCAATCAGGATGTCAAAGTGAAGAGATAACATTACATACATTATTGATTATTCATTTGCATACATTTAACATTAGGGTCGTACAGATAAGTTACAGAACATAATAAGATTTAATAGTAATGTCTTTTTCATACTGGAATATTAATGTCTCACACATGAACGTAATTCCCACAGACTTACAACTAGACATGAAATATCACTTGCTTCGTATATAACTGGTACTTTAATTAGCTCAAAATACAACTCAAATACAGACACAATTTTTTATGCCTCCGCAACGAAGTTGCCGGAGGCATCATGTTTTCGGGATGTCCGTCCGCTACCGGTTCTCGTTACCAAGATTAAGAACCGCTGATCGGAGTTTAATGTAACTAGGACCAAGTATGAACTATGAGTCAACGATGAACTGATTAGATTTTTGAGTTGGAATGTCAAAGGTCAAAGGTCACAGGGCCTAAAACACGTCTGATTTTTGCTTTATACTGCGATAACTTAAGAACGACTGGTCAGAATTTAAAGGGAGAAGGAGCCAGCAACTAACAGGCATAAGTTAAGAATAAAAATGACATTGTGAGTATTGTGAGAATATTGTACATGGTGATAAAGATAGCGTAAATAAAGGGTATTGTATGATACTCTCAGCAAGGCCTTAGTTATTGTGTTTATTTTACTGTTTGCAAGTTTTATCCGGCATAAATTGCAGAAACAGCTATAGGGGGGAGGAGGCTTATCGATTCAAACAGTGCATACATTACCAAGCTGCGCGACTAACGCGTCGGGTGGCATACATCGGTCACGCATGGTCAGCCCCAGACCAGTACACGTGCGTTCTGATTGGTTGGCAAGAACACAAATTTTTTCTTAACTTATCCCTGTTAGTTGCTGGCTCCTTCTCCCTTTAACATAACTTGGGTGAAGTATGTATTATAAGGCATCGATGAACTGATTAGATTTTGGAGTTGAAAGGTCAAAGGTCACAAGGCCTCATACATATCTGATTTGGACCCGTAACCACAATAAATTGAGAACAGCCGGTGTGATTTTGATGTAAGTTGGGTGATATATGTATTGTAAGGCAACAATGAACTGATTAGATTTTAGAGTTGAAAGGTCAAAGGTGAAAGGTCACGAGGCCCATACCTGTTGTCTTTTATGCGATAACTTAAGAATGACTTATCGGATTTTGTTGAAACTTGGGTAGAGTATATATTGTAAGACACCCATGTACTGATGAGATTTCGGAACTGACAGGTGAAAGGTCAAAGGTCACAAGGCTTCCTAAATGTCTGATTTGGGCTTGTCAGCATAATAACTCAAGAACGGTTTATCGGATATCAATGTAACTTTGGTCAAGTATTTAGTATGAAGCACAGATTAACTGATTACATGGCGGAGTTGAAAGGTCAAAGGTCACGAGGCCTCATACATATCTGATTTGGACTCAGTACCATTATAACTCAAAAATTGCTCGTCGGATTTTAAAGTGACTTGGGTCAAGAATGCAATATGAGGCCCCGATAAAGTAATTATGTTTCGGAGTTGAAAAGTCATAGGTCAAAGGTCACAAGGGCTTTTACAAACCTCATTTGGTCTCATTACCGAAGTAAATTTCTGTTAAATGGGGTACATGAATGCATAAGAGTTTTCAATCCAATTGGGTGGTAGTGCTGACTGCGGAGGCATACCCATCGACTGCGCGCAGTCGAACTGCTTTAGTTGAGGTATCCGTCGGCCTTGTGATAAATCCACACTGCATATCAAAGGCTATAACGGTCGGTTGAGAGTCAAATCCCAGGTATTCATCACCAAATATCACCAAACTTAACGGACATATGACTCGAGTAGACTGGTAACCAGACTATGTGGTGGGAATTCAAATAATTGTGATCTCAATTGTCTTATGACCCTTAGTTGTACAAATACGTAGGTTTGGCATGAGACACTTACGATGACTGTATTACATACAGTGTACACGAATCATTTTCTCGTGTTTAAAAGGGAATTGTCAAACTGATATCTGGCTTTTATGAGTTGTGTTATGTCCAAGTTGAATCTGTGGGCTAAATGATTTAGAAAATACATAAAATTCATGAATTTATGTGTATGATAATTATGTCTTTTATTTTGATTATATTTGTATGTGTGTATATGTATGAAATGCATGTATTTTATGTGTATGCGTGTTTGTATTTAAAAAGAAATGAGCTTAATCTAAAAAAAAGTCTAAGAAAACCCCCGCTCTCTTGTTTTATACAAAGTAAGCATTTGTTTGGTCAACATTGAAACATCAGTAAAACCTTAATAATGAAGAAACTTCACCTGAATCTTAACTTCTTAAGTCTGATTGTAAAGTTTATCCTTCAGTGTAAAGGGGATATCTCACGTGTCCCGTTTTATTGTATACTATCACAGATCTCATATTACTAAAACAAAGCGAATGGATGAGCACGTTCAATCAAAGGAGGACTGTTTGCCTGTGGGTGGGCGTGTGGCTTTGTGGAGTATACCCCGCTCGTCTTCTACTGTCCTTCAGAAATGTCTTGGTGCCATCAAAGGAATGGAGATGTGGTTTGAGCCTTTTACGGGGGCTCACATTGCTTGCACCGAGTTCGAAAAGTACGAGAAGAAGACTCTTCCTTTGACGTACGAGGGAAATGAAGCCATGTTCGAGAGAGCGACAGAATATCTGTCGAAAATTGCAATGACGAAGATAAATATAGACCGTGTTCCGTAAGTCTAAAACGAAACTAATTGTGTAGGCCTATAATGGGGGTGGGGTGGATTCTACTTCTGAGTGCAGCCCAATACAAATACGAGAAATAGCCTTGAATCTTAATACCCAAACAATCACTCTCAACACAAAGTGTATTACCGATAAAGACCATAATTGGTGGCCCCAGGATATCAAAGGAGTTTGTGTCATTAGTGATTGTATATCATCTAGGTGTTGGACCTACAGGGCAATTACATAACTGGCACAGGTGAAAAATCCCTCTAGAATCTTAATGAGTTAAAACATATTTCTTTCCATATATATTGCTTCCCAGAAAAAACAGAACCCTAAAACAAAGGCTTATTGTGCGGAAGCAATGGGCGTATGATTGAATAAACAAGTTCAAAGTAAAATTTGACTTATGCTCTTTCAAATGATACATTAAGCAAACTTATTCATTCATGCATCACTGAATACCATGACTTTAAAAATTTCATGTGAAATACAATTTTGCTACACTTTATGGCTTTGACACTGTGCACAGTTGCACACCTCTTTTTTCATGGTTTGCACAGTGTCAAAGCCATAAAGTGTAGCAAATGGTTTTTCATATTAAATTGTTTAAGTTATGATATTCAGTGAAGCATGAATGAATAAATTTGCCCAATGTAATTTTGAAAGAGTATAAGTCAAAGTTTATTTTAAACTTGTTGGTTTAATCATACGCTCCATTGCTTCCGCACAATAAGCCTTTGTTCTAGGGTTCTGTTTTTTCTGGGACGTATTGAATAGGCATTCTTTAATCCTCAATGTGATTTTGTATTATTTTACATCGCTCAAACTGTAGGCTCTGCAACATCTCCGTATATATTGTGACCACATTATTAGAAGAATAAAATATCAACTTCGCTTTGATTGGTTAGGATGAGTTCAATTAATGAGTCGAAGCCCCAGAAAACGAGAAAAAAGATTATTATTTACCTTGCGGGGTTCAACTAATGTAATAATCTCATCAATTTGGGTCCTTAATGTTAATTCTATCTCACATCCGCCAAGTGTGCAAGCATGGGCGTCAACAGGCGGGGAACAGGGGGCAAACCCCCATTTTACTAACGGGGTATATGGGCAATTCCGCGAAAAATGTTCCCTTCCATCAAAATAATGAAATCTGTAATAATTCAAAAATGTATGTGTTACGGTGATAAGTATGTATCACGCAATATAACTTATTAAATTCTTTTATTTGAGTGGTATTTGAATACATTTGAAGTACATTTGCGCATAATTTTTCTTCAACAAAATTCTTGCAAAATGTTCTTATATAATGTAGACACACAATCTGTGAGTCTCATTATTTCACATTCATCAGCACTTGGGAATTAACTCATAGTAGTTTATAGTTGAGAAAGGACCAACATGACTAATATTAGGACCTAAATATAAGGACCTAAAAAGTGGTCCAAATAGTAACGTCCGAACGTTAACAATGCCATGTCCACAACACAACATTTATGGTCCTGTATGGTATATACGGAACCTGTTGTACTTAATTGTCATCCTGCAATTTTTAACAAGACCTCTGCACCCATTTCAGAAGAAAATTGACTTCACTTGATGCTTAAGCTCACAAGATTGTTGACGAGTGTATTTGTTGGTGAAAAGTCACGTAGGAAAATGTCCGTAACGGCAAACATTGTGATAACTGTCAAATAATAAATAGAATTAATTCAAATTTAAACTTTTAACACTTCAGGGTGACCTGTTTTGGGATTACAAAAATAGGTTCAGAATGATAATGTTGATTTCTAGAAATTAGCCCACAAAGTCCCCCCCCAAAAAAAAATAAAATAAAATAATCTCAGAAAGTAATGTCCGTAACGCTGGAATTGTAGTTATAATTTGGTCTCCCACACTTTTGGAATCAGTTCAATCGCATTGGAAATTTTATTCAGAGACATGTATACACCCATCTCTTTTCACCGTATAGCATACAGACACTATGTCAGAGTTAAAATACTGAACTAACAAATTCATGTAGGCTCTCGTTTTTGATGGATTTATTTTTCATTAAAATGCAGTGTTAAAGTCGAGGACGGAATCGAGGCCAATTGTTGGTGTATGAAACTGTCTTTTGAGTGTTGTTTGGGTAAATGGAGATTGTGCCTTCTACAGGCCACCTGTATCTAAACCCATCACATAATGCGCTTCTTTAGTATGTGTACATGTACATTGAAATGGTGTTAAATTATCAGCTTTATGAGAAACTATTAGTGTCTTCATCACCATACAGCAAGTTCAATTTTGGGACATAGAGTCGGAACTGCTCTGGATTTCATAGTTTACTTTTCTCCCCCTTGTCTTGTTTGTAATCTATTCTGCAGATACGATGCCACCCAGAGGTCGTTGGAAACTTCAACCAGTCAATATGTTCTGTTTAAGGATCACTCTTTCTCGATGGATATGTGCCGATATCGCCAATATATACCTGCTGGGTTTAAACATTCTTTCATTATCCGCCATCCTTTGCGTTTGTTCAGTTCCTATCGTAAAGCGATTTATAGACACTTTGTTGAGATCGGTGAACTGAGTGGACAAGGTGTAGACAAATGTGAGTTTGATATAGAGAAGCATGACACTGTACAGTCACCGCAGCTATTCTACAAATTCAGTTATGGTCTGTGGAATTACGTCCGCTCCAATATCGATTCAAACCCAGTTGTGATCGATTCAGATGACCTCCTGGCTCACCCGGAGTCAATTTTACCCAAGTACTGCGAAGCAGTAGGACTACCATATGACGAGTCTTTGTTAGAATGGGATGCCTCGCTGACTGTTCTTGGCACATGGAAAGCGGTAGGAGACAACTTACTTCGCGACCTAGTTCCTTTCCTCGATCGCTCTACGAAGAGCAGTAAATTCGAGGACCCAGGCAAGCTTCCATCTCGAGATGAACTGACTGATGATGTACTTAGATTGTCTGATGCAGCCATGCCTTATTACAATGAGATGTACGAATCGAGACTGAGGGTTTAAGAGTTTGTGTGTTGACGGCGCACTGGTTTATCCACCTATAACCTCGATCGTCTACTTTACGGCCCGCCGGTTCACTGAGGCGTCAAACATTGTCATGCATTTAAGTCCAAACTAAACGTTCCCCAAAATGACCACAAATGGTATTTTTCTTGAAATGAAGAAGTGTTGTGCCAACTAGATGTGTAATAAAGACCTGTGTCAGTAACATGTGATTTTTTAAAGAAGAAATTTCACTTTTTGGCAGGTCATGCATAACACTTTTCAGTTTCTTTCTAACACATATGATAATTGCTATGCAACCAATGTATTTCAGCGGTGATTATTATTTGTGTCATTCTGTTTTCTGGCTTTAATTTGATTTTTTTTTGTAATTACGAACGTATATTATATATAAATATATGCAAGTAAATAATAATGTGCCCAGTCTAGAAAAACAGTTTGAGAATTCCCAACTTTCTATCATTTCAGTTTGGGTATTTTTTGTCTAAAATATTATTTTTTTCGATCAACATTCATAAATTTAGTAAAATTTGTAATAACAAAGACCGATAAATTTGCCTATCACACAATCAAATTTGCGACACCTGCCATTAAAGGCAGGTAATGTCATTTTCAGCCATCCAGAAATACAGTTAGTCATCACTTACACCCATGCTCATAATTATGGAATATTTTGTTGTCATTCTTTCTCCTATATCGTTGAAAATTTTCAAGACATGTGTCAATTTCACAAAAACGCAGTATGTGAAGCAATTTTTGGATTTCCTGAGATGACTAAAGAAAAAACTAGAATACGTTTGAGCTCAATAACAATTATTTTTTTTTAAAATCGACAAAAAATCATAGAAAAGTTATTAAATTAAAGTAATTTTTAAAAAAAAACACAAAAAAATGATAAATTTTGATCTGTCATTTGTCATTAAATTAACATCATAATTGTCTGTTACAAGTCCAATAACGCGCGTAACCACCACGTGACTCAACAACAACAACGACACCGCCATTTATAAACACAGGTTTTAGCGTCGAGTCGGACGCTACAAAATGCTCAGCATTACTGAAATACTTAGATTATAATTGTTTCATGGTAATGGCAACTTCTAAAACGTCTTTTAAGTATTCCATAATTATGAGCAAGAGTGTATGCTCTTAGACTATTTATGAAGGACGTGTCCGTGAAATCTGAAGATCGGTAATTACCTACAATTTGAAAAGTGCACCAAAAAGTAACATCAGTTTAATAGACCACGGTAGTTCCATTGTAAGACTCATGTGAAGCAAAAGGAAGGCCACTTCATTAGTACTACATGTAGCCTATTTCAGTTATCATGTATTGGTCTATGAAACATAATATACATGAGATTATGCCTAAAATTAGGCATATTTACAAATGCATGTGATACACAGATCGTAATTGTGAATAAGTTTCATATATTACACATGATTAACACCCATGCACTCTAAGGGTTTGCAAATAGACTTATAGACTAGTATAACTTTTGTCAATTCAAATCAAAGCTCAACGGCCACTAATTTTACTAATACTGAGTTTCTAGCTCCTATACTTTGCTAAATGTTCCTAGATGGCATTTTCTTCTATATACCATTATATTTACACAATGTTAATTTTTAGGCTGGCAAAAGAGACGCTCTGCCTTTAACAAGACCATTATTGTCTTGCTAAAACAAATTTTTAAAATTATGTTCCTTTCGCTTTAAACAAAAACCCAGCTCCCTGTTATGTTAATGATTTTTGTTATCGTCTAACAGGACACACATTGCTCTGCCTATTCAAAGTGCACTTTCGAAGACTCCACGTCCGAACGCATTCGCAGACTCCACGCCTTTGTATTGTCAAAATTTTCCATCCAGAGTTTCTATCTTGATATTGTATTTCTTATTAATGCTGGCGATGTTGGCTTTCCCCGTCGAATTAGTTGCCCAAACCGTACCTCGCTCTATATAATGATTGACGGTCTATTCTTACACTTCATCCAAACTGTGAACGCATGACTTATGTAATTTCCGCGTACTTTTACGACGTTGACAATTCCACACCATGGCTAGGTGCGTAGCGACATGGCTCTTCAAAGTCTTTTAAATGATACGGTGACGATTTTCTGATGAAATTCGTTGCCACCAAATGCAACCAGTCGCAATTTAACAACAACAACGAAGTACTGATCACTATTGTTCTTCTAGATTTCTGTAAACATACAAATTCAGAAAGAATAAACTATGTTGCGTTTGATGTTCAAGGACGCCAGTTCAAAGTCCTATCTTGCCTCATTAACATAACAGAAAACTCATATTTAAAAATCTAACCATAAGTATAGACAGATGATACGTTTTCTTTATTGCATTTAAATATTAGAAGTATAAATAAACACTTTGATGAGCTCCAACAGCTACTTGATAACCCCTCTAATAATTTGTTCTCAGTTATAGGTCTAACCGAGACTTGGCTGTCTGATAACATAAATCTACCTTATGCCCTCCCTGGATATGACCTTATAGTAAATAATAGAGAACATAAAATCGGTGGAGGAGTTGCGTTATGCTGCTGCTGCTGCTGTGTTGCCATAGTCCTCAAAGAACCGTCGGCATTCTCTTGATAGCGTTCTCTTTTGCCACAGCCATTCCACCATCTGTCCACATCCTGATGTTGTCAATCCATCCTGTCTTCCTCCGTCCTGGCCTGGCCTTCCCTTCTACCTCTCCTTCTATTGTTGTTTGCACTAAACTATCTGGTCGCCGTTTCCAATGTCCGTACTTTGACACTTTTCTCTTCCTCAGTTGCACGATCAGGCTTTCCTCTTCAGTAATCCCTACTCTTTGGCGAATCCATGCATTAGTCTTCCTATCTTTCCAGCTGACCTGCAGCATTCTTCGCCATACCCACATCTCAAATGATTCTATCCTCTTCATGTCACTTTGTTTCAATGTCCAGCTTTCTGCACCATAGAGGGCTATACTCCACACCAGTGTTTTCACCAACTGCTTCTTTAGTTTCAGGCTGATCTCTTGTGCCTTCCACAATCCAATTAGTTGGCTGGTGGCATCCCTTGCAATGGCTAATCTGGCACCTATCTCTGGTGTAGAGTCTCCGTCCATTCCTACCACTGAGCCAAGATATTTGAAGCGGTCTACTTGTTTGATTGGTTGCGTTATATGTTTCCCATAAGTATGAATACAAAATCCTTGACCACATAACTATTCTCAACAGATACAGTTGGAATCCCTTTTTATTGAAATCTCAGTCCCTGAAAGAAAAAACATTATAGTTGGTATCATTTATAGACCTCCAAATTCAAATACAAATGATTTTTTGGCGTATACGAAAGATCTTCTTGAAAATCCGTTTTTATCAACCAAGAATTCGTTTATTTTAGGCGATTTCAACATCGATTTATTAAAACACGATACTCAAAATGGCCCCCAAGAATTTCTTGAAACATTTTTCACTTCCTCCTTCTTACCACTTGTTTCTAAACCCACCCGTGTAACAAATAATTCCGCAACTCTTATTGATAATATCTTCTGTAACATACTACCTCCCCCTGATTCCGCAATAGTGCTTTCCGACATTCAGTGACCATTACCCAATCTTGACACATTTTACTCCCAAATGCATAATGAACAAACCTCAAACGTTCCCAACTGTACGTCATTTCACTGAACAAAATTTATTATCTCTTCGCCGTTGTTTGAACGACACCGATTGGTCTCGTGTCTACGGCACGCAAGATGTAAATTCATCCTTTTCCATTTTCTTAGATATTCTTAATAGTCAAATCGATAGACAAATACCAAAACAAATAAGTAAAGGACAAAACTACAAAAAAGTTCCTAGACTCCCTTGGGTTTCCAAATCACTCCTACGTTCGATAAACAGAAAAAATAACTTATACTATAAATTTAAAACGAGTCGAACAGAGCAATCTAGGATTAAATATACCTCTTACAAAAATATATTGACTAAATTACTGCGCATTGAAAAAAAGAAATACTTCTCAAAACAGTTTGCCTTATATAAAAATGACACTCGCAATACTTGGAAGATAATAAAAGAAGCCATGAACTTGTCAAATAATAAGCCTTGTATTACTAAAATCAGATTCGATTATCAAATTGACATTATTGGCAGAAGATCCCATATCCATTGCTAACACTTTCAATAATTACTTTTCCACAATAGGAGTTAATCTAACCCAAAATATTACTCTCCTGATAAACCGTTTATGAATTTTTAGGTGCGCGTAACCCCCATACTTTCTTTTTAGAACCCACTCATATAATTGAAATAACTACTATTGTCTCAAGCTAAAAAAACAAAAAAGTGCAGGAGATGATGAAATTAATAATTTTCTTTTAAAAAATATCATAACGTCTATTGTTGAACCCCTTGTTTATATTTTTAATCTTTCTTTAGTCACGGTACTGTCCCTGAAGTTATGAAGGTTGCCAAGGTTATTCCGCTTTTTAAAAAGGGTGATAAAGAAGAAGTTAATAATTACAGACCCATATCCTTGTTATCTTCATTATCCAAAGTCTTAGAAAAAATAATTTACTCAAGAACTATACATTTTCTTAAAACTCATAATATACTATCAAATCACCAATTTGGATTCCGGGAAAAACATAGTACTACACACGCATTATTAACATTTTTAGAAAAAGTTACGCACTCACTAGATAGCTCTTCGCATACCGTAGGCATCTTCTGGACACTCTA
>JZLH01S0031001.1:73608-86562 GCA_001188425.1 Eucidaris tribuloides
GAGTTATTTGCCTCAATACATATTACGTAACTTGTATTATACTTTAATATACCCTCACTTGTCGTACTGTAATGTTGTGTGGGCATCACCGAATAATGGTAACATTATGAGGCTAGGCAAATGAGTTTTGTAGGACATATAATTAGAAAGGACGGTCTTGAAAATTTAGCATTGACAGGAAAGATAGAGGGAAAGAGGGGTAGAGGAAGGAAACGTATGAATTGGATGACCAGTCTGAATGCATGGATTACAGAGAGAGGTGCGGGTAAGCGGGAGGTGGAGCTGATTCAAACAGCTAGGAACAGAGATTTGTGGCATGCCATGATCGCCTACGTCTCTGGATATGGCACTTAGAGAGAGAGAGAGATGAGGCTATATAGGCTGCAGAAAAGAGCGATAAGAGCCATGTGTAATTTACATTACAATGAATCAACAGCTAATTTCTTTATAAACTTGAAAATTATTAATGTGTATAACTTGTATAAATTAAATCTCGCTACACTAATGTTTTCTTGCCATAAGGGCTTGTTGCCCGATTCATTAGTGAGATACTTTTCATTTAATGACTGCACTCACACTCATTTCACACGCCAATCTCATGACTTTCATATTCCGTATACACGAACCACGTTATCACAAAAATCTGTTTATTTCTCTGGTCCCAAACTTTGAAATTCGTTACCTACTTCACTGAAAAATACCACATCTTTGAAAACATTTAAGAGAATTTATAGGGAAATGTTATTGTGTAGTGACTGATTTATTATGAAAATATTGTTTACGACATATCAAAACTTATTCCTCCAGATTATTATACTTGTATATGTGAATGCTTCGACGTCCCGAGGGCTAGGGAGGGGGGGGGGGTGGTATGATTCTTGCTGTTCTTTTGTACTAGTTTTGTTTGTATGTCAGCTGTTTATGGTGGTTAACTACGTACATTCCCTTAATGTTTCAATTGTAAACACGGGATCAAGCTCTCCAAGATTTATTTAATCTTTAATTTGATTCCCACTCATTTTTTACAAATTTATCCTCATGTACGTCTGTAATATTACTGTTCTTTTATTTACTATGCTTTTGTGTCTTTTGTATTGGTATATTGATATTGATATTGATATTGATATATGTCATTGTTTGTTATGAACTTTTTAATTTGTTGTTGTTGAATGAGTAAATAAAACTTGAATTTTAAATTTGAATTTGAATAATTACGGCTATTTTACTGTAATTTTTACGGTTTACGGTAAAAACCTACGGTTTTACGGTGGAAGACCGGTAAAACCTACGGTAAACCGTAAAAATTACGGCGGAATTCCTGCAGCAAGTTGCCAACCATTTCCCGTAAAAAAAACTTTTATGGGAAATGGGTGGCAACTCTCTGCAAGGAATTCCGCCGTAATTTTTACGGTTTACCGTAATTTTCACCGGCTTTCCACCGTAAAACGCTTATTTTTAATGGGTTTTCACCGTAAACCGTAAAAATTACACTAAAATAACCGTAATTATTTTTTTACGGTGCACACCACACACACACACACACACACACACACACACACACACACACACACACACACACACACACACACACACACACACACACACACACACACACACACACACACACACACACACACACACACACACACACACACACGTACACACGGTCACACACAGAGTTTAAATGGCAAACTGTAACGTCATATGAAAAAAACACAGTAAACATTTTGAAAAAAAGGTGATGCCATTAGTTTGCTGTTTCCAAAATTTACAACTTTTGTTCAAACGCACGCTTCTTCGATATCAAAATCAAACTGACATTGGTACATATTTCATATGAAATATACTATAAACGAAAAATCAATAAAGCCGGTGATTCTAAAAGAACATCGTGCTAGTGCATTAATGTAACAAAGAGTTTTCCAAAGAATGATCAAATATGTTATATTTTCTTTTTGTTTATTTTTATGTTTATTCATGAATATGAGTCGTTTATCGACTGACTTGTATCTGTTTTTAGTTTCTCTGCATGCAGTAAACCACAGTCGCTGCAATTGGGGCATGGCTTGTCAAAGAAATGTCATCACGTCCACCAAAAAAGCTTTTAAGTAATTGCAGGCTAAATGGCAAGTTGGAAAGCTGCATCAAACACAACCAAACACGAGTATTGGCCTGATGTCGCATTCGTTACATCAATTTCATGTCCATTATCCCCTCAAACCTTCGTCAACTTCACCAACCTCGGTGGTAGTGATACGCGTGTATTCACCTATACGTGACTTACCTATTCTCTCTTTGCCTTGTAACCCTCCCCCCCCCCCTCCCCCGGGGAACATTAAAGGCATGCATCATATTACTGAAGCATGGCTGTTTGTATTAAAGGCATTGTATAACAATGCTTCCAGTTTAAAAAAAAATCTGAGCCATACGATTCCCTATGATACCTGTGTCTGCGATAAGGTCTAAAAATGAAGCCCTGAAAAGATTGTAGTTCAAAACAATCATTAAGTGCTTTTTAAAAGTGAAAATGATTGAGCTACCATTCCCGTTTTCTCCATAGACATGATAGACTGCTGTGCAGCAGAATTTTCTATCAGATGAGAATAATTCATGTGCCGATTTTTATCTGTACATATTTTATGAGTGACAGCATAAATGTGTAAAGTTTTGTGTTCTAGGGTGTTTATTTGTCCATCCAAACACTGTCAGATGTGTCAGATAGCAAAGTTTGACATTTTTTTAAATGGAGCTTCCATAGTGTTATATAGTGTCTTTAAGGGCAATAAAACAACAACTACAAACAGCAACGACACTTTCACTACATGTACTACCACCACCACTACTACTAAAACACGTGATGTTGTATTATTGATACAGCAGCAGCAGCAACGGCAACGACGACGACAAAACAACAACAACAACAGCAACAACAACAACAACAACAACAACAACTTACTACTATACTACTTACTACTACTTACTGCTTCCGTGTGTTCAGGGAGGTGTTTGAATACCTCAAACACCCCCTGTGTAGGCCTATAACTACTATTTCTAATATAGTACATGTACTACTGCTGCTGCTACTGCTACTTACTGCTACTACTTACTACTACTACTACTTACTACTACTTACTACTACTATTACTCCTACTTACTACTACTATTACTCCTACTATAGTAACAATAATATTAGGTACAATCACAATAATTTATTATTTGAAATCCACCAGAAATTGGAGTTCATAATGATATCATTAGAACATTTAGACATGTCGGAAGATATTGGAGAATAATGTATGTACGGTATACTGCTTCAAATGGATAAAGAGGACTAGTTTAATCCAATGCAGTGAGTTTTTTTTTTGGGGGGGGGGGGCTTAGTATATGACAGGCAGGCGCATAGTAAATTCATGCACCCAATTTGCTCACGCAAAATTGAACAGGCCCATGTCATCACTCACCGTTACTGTGCAATGAATAAATTAACATTATCATCTTACACAAATACTAAAGGTTGTGCCAAATAAAAAGGTACACTCAAGGAGCAGTGTGTACTTAAAATAATGTTAACCATGGTTACATCCTTTCATAAGAGAATCAGATAGCTCGTTATTACATTGACATATGGATGAATGAATGCCATAGTAACTCCGGTATACACGGTTTACCTAGTCTGCAGAAAATAATCGTATAGCGATGTCTTTCGGAATTTTTGTGAGTGTGGTGTCCAATTTTGTCACAGTTCGTAAATGATGTAAACCAATTCCAAATTAACACATATAACCATTGATTACCCGCGAAATATCACAATAATTAACTTACGTTATAATTCTTTTATGGATTTAAATTCAACCTGTTTATAAGAACTGTTGTATGTATTTTTCGTCTTTTCGTGAATTGAGTTAGGAATCGGGTATAATCAGATGAGTCATTGATACATGTCCAAATAAATCTACCCCATAATCGTGCAGTAAAGACTCACGTCAGTATAACAATGCACACGTACACATACACTCCCACACCAACATTAATTTGTTATTTCTAAAGTTTAAGTGCATTGACACTTTCATAAAACGTTCACAATTCAAATGAGATATATAATTATACGGGTAAAATAATAAGCACGAAACACAGAGATGAATGAATTGTCAAAATGACAAACAAATTACGGATAATTACTAATGATGAAAGTGAAGGGGTAAACAGAAAGTGGGCTGCCTTACTTTGTAGAATTTCCCCAGGAAACATAAAAGATATATGTCCTTAAACTTATTAAATCAATTGACATTATGAACAATAACCCAAAGGGTGTTTTTCACAGAACGCACCCAAATACACCTCCCCATCCCAAAGTACACATATACATTCATGTATAGACAGGCCTACCGGTGCATTTCTAACTAGGAAGATACCTGTTCATTTTGTATTGCAAAGTTATCTATATAAATACTGTTCATTAATATCTCTATATATTCACGAGAATACGATGAAGGACTCTGTGTTACTGTGGGTGCAATGTTCGAAAGTTTTGGCTCTGTATAGAGAATAGAAATAAAGTTGTTCTATTAAAAACCGAAAATTTGAAGCATTACGTGTCTTGTATATGTGTATAGTTTATTTTCCTAGGCAACAAACCGTGAACACTATACTCAAATACAGATACTTAAAAATTAAAATATTTTAAGGTGACAAAACAATTGCGTATTAATCGCATTTTTACTTTCCTTGAGGAGTACCTTACATTCAGCTACATGGTACAACTCAAACAACAAAAACAAACAATGACATCAACAACAAAAAGCCCAAGACTGAAATACTGCACATAGATTTTATTTCAATTGCAATATAAAGGTGACTCGATACTCCCGAACATTCAAAACTTACACACTCTTTATTGGTCAAATTACTAATGGTATTGGTTTAAATGTTTCCAAATATACATTGATCAAACTCAGCCAATATTTCGGTCAACTATTAGCAAATCATTGGACGAAATCTATCAAAATATGGGTAAATGACATGATTTGGGGTAGTCTTCAACTTAGGGTGAAATATTCTAGAATCAAGTAAACTGTGCAAGGACTCTTCTGTGAAAACCTGCATGGTAGTCAAAAGTTGACTCATTCTAAAATAACTTCCATCAGTATGCCTTGTGACAGACAAATCTGTTATGTTGCTTTCTCTGGGATCTATTTCTATCAGGGCTCGAGAGAAACACATTGCTAGTTTGTTCACGCTTGATTTGGCTTAAATAAACAAATTCAAGATAAATCAGCCAGGAGATGCACTCCACGTGGTGTATCCATTGACCAGTTTGGTTACAGAGGCATTTTTTTTATTTTTCCCAATAATGTCACTGCTCTTTATGAGTCTAAACCTTGCGAGGACTTGAGTAGATATGAAAACATCATTGATGGTTCAAGACGGCCAAGGCCAGGCCGTTAGACCGAATGGACGATGACTCGGATCATTGATTGTTCGAAGGTGAGTTACGTCATGGCGTCATACGTTACTTCGGTAACGTTTTGATCAGAAATCATATACAATTTACATTAATCTTTATTACCCAACAAGTACATGTAATAATACCCATTTGCACAATCCCCAAAACTGTAAGGCCCATAATCAAAACTGAAATCGAGTAACGAAATGAAGCAAAACGAGACAAAATGCCACAAACAGTAAATTAACAGCCCTTTCAACTGATTTGCGATTGTTCCCCTGACAATTTCTATCGATTTCGTGGAATGTCCCCCCCGGGGGGGGGGCACTGTCATTACAAAGATGTACACCATGCGCGTGTATTGACTTTCCAAAATGGACGCTTAAAATCAAGTAATTATCTGTCGATCTTAAACGAGTATTTAAGTCTGAAAAGATAACATTTTCAAGTAAGTAAGCATTCTGTTAAAAGTATACCCTTTTTCCTGATTTCGGCGATTTTGATACCCTTTTCAATATTGTACGCGCGTACATCGCCCGACCGTGAAAAACAACCCTTTTTACTCGTTTTTTTTCACACGCGTATGGTGTACACCTTGACCCCCCCCCCTTTTTTTGACATTTAACACGATCCGTGAAAATACAAACATGATGAAGGGCTTATTAAAGTCATGTAGCACTAGATCATTGTATCTTGTCAGCTAAAAAAGTCTTTTGATATTGGCATTACTTCGCATGACAATGAAACAACAACAAAAAACCTATGGTCGACGATTAAGTATTTGTACTGATCGATTTCTTTACTTTACAAAACGTGACGATAGCACTGCAAATTTTCTTATTGGTCCACATCAGCACGTACGGTATTAGCGATGGATAAACAGGAACAAAGAATCCGAAGAGGTTAAGGCAGCAGTCGATGTCATCTCTGACTCCCCAGAGAGCAAGAGAAGGGGTCCATGATATGGCCAAGACAATATACATGGCAAGCATCAGTCGGATCATTCGAAGTTCCGCTTTACCCCTCCCGGGTCCTCTCCCGGGTCCTCTGCCGGGTCCTCTCCCCATTGTGTGCTTCCGTACGCATCGCCATCTATCGTTTTGGACTTTGTGTGTCCGAAGGCTATTGTTTGTAGCAGACGATGAGGCCCATGCCTGCTTGTCATGAGCGATACAAAGTTTGTTCTCGATGGAGCAACATCCCTGGACTTGTTGAGGGGGCAGACGATTAGATTTATGGCGGGCTTGTCGTTCACTTGAAGAAACTGTCGGTATTGACTGCGCACCTGCAACGCGGTTCCTGCTCAATGTGATTGTTCGGAGGGTCGCACAATGCAGACAAGGAATAATAATTAAAGGAAAGTAGATTAGACTTAATGAAATGACTATCATGAGATATACTTCGGACGGGATGTCACTTCTACTTCCATGACTCTCAAACCCATAAAACAACAATGTGGCAATTATTAATGACAAGACCCATATTACTGTGATAACAATGGCCATTGCCTTGTGCCCAACGCAATACGTTCGGTAAGCTGTGATTGGGCGGGAAATGAGAAGATAACGATTAGCAGCTACTGCACAAAGGGTGTACATAGATGAACCAACGCCCGTCTGCATACAGAATTTAGCTCCAAGACGAAGGGCTGCGTAGTTTCCATTAAACAACGCGAAGTTTGTGTAGGCAAGAGTTGGGCTTAAAACAATTGATATGACGAAATTGGTTACTGTGTTACTGAATATGAGAAGGTTCATGGAGTTCTTGCCGAGACTTCGCGTTTTGATAAACGTTACCAGGAGTAGGCCGTTACCAAGTGCACCGAGTACGATGAGGACTGAGTAATAAACTGTGGCGATGATGAGGTACATTTGTGGTAGATTGGCCAGACATAATTCATAGCTCCATCCGACATGCGATTCGTTCTTTTCCATCACTTCTTTTGAGTAATGTCAAAATTGTTCTTCAATCGTTTTCCGTAACCTTTCCAACTCTGAGACCTGTGAAATTAATAATAAAAAAGGAAACGGTGAACAGTGAACACTGATGACTTGTCATATACATGTGCTCTCTTATGCAGCAGAAACATGGACTACAACTGAGAGGCTGAAGAGAAAGCTTAGAGTTACCAACAGGGCTGTGGAAAGAGTTATGATTGGTGTTACAAAGAGGGGCAAAGCAGGATCTAAGAAGGAAAACAGGAGTACATGACATAGTACTGGAAATTCAAGTGGAGAAGTGGAGGTGGGCTGGTCATCTGAAGATGTTCGATGGACACATAGACTAACAAACTGGACACCTACAGCGTATACCAAAAGAAGAGGGAGGCAAAGTAGGAGGTGGATGGATATGGCAGTGTTACGTGGAACCGAATGGTATAGAATTGAAATGGAGAATTGCTGAGGATCAAGGCCTTTCTTCAGCAGTGGAGCGATAGATAGATAGATAGATAGGTAGGTAGATAGATAGATGGATAGATAGATAGATAGATAGATAGATAGATATAGATAAGTTTTTATCCATTCTTTCATTTTGCACTGTCAGCTGCAGACATTTTGGTTCAAACAGGAACACTTCAAATAATGATTGATCGTTCCAGTCATTGGAGGATATATTATACTGTGTCCGACTAAGTAGATTGGTGAAAATCAAACAATATTTTGGTCGATAAATATATTGTCAAAGAATTGGACGATTTGGCAATTGTCTTAATTGGTCACATAACCACCATTATTCCTTATTTTGAGCGATCCCTTTTATGAAACATACTATGACAAAACTAATATCTTTGTAAGGTCTTTGCTTTTCACATTGTAATGACACATAATTATGGAGAATGGATAACTGAATAAAAACAGCAAAGCCCGAAAAAAAAACTTTCATGCTGCTTACAAACACATAAAATGTGCTTTGTTCTTATTTCTTTTATTGGCAATGTGTTTAAATAAGTATGTGGATGTATATGATTTTTTTTTCTACTTTTGATGACACTTTACAATGGTCAATTTGAACATTTATTTTTTATACAATCAAATGATAAAAATAAAAATTTGAAATGGAAATGTAAGTACTGAGGTAACAGCGACAAAGATGAAACATTATTTGGGCACATCGTCACAATATTCGATAACAGTATAGATGACTGAATACATGTCACAGGTAATAAAGAGGTATAGCAAAGTAAATAAGGTAATAAATGGATCACCGCTAAAAGGATAATGTTAATAAAACATTGATGCAACAAGATGCTATCTAGCTATTCGCTTTTAGAAGTTAATGAGGTTGCTGAATGAGGAAACATTTATTTCTGGGTCAGTTGACTGATCAGTCCCGACATGATAATGAAATACTGAGAAAAAACATCGATAGAAGCTATTTCGTTCAGCCTGTACGACCACATTAGATGACAGGGATTTAGATGGAAAGTAAAATTTCACTGTCAACATTAACTGAAACTATCGCTTGGCCAATAAGTAGAGTAAGGACGAATACAATTAATGCATCCATGCATTTCGTTGTGTGTTTTACATGCTATTTTGCATGGACACTTAAAGGGCAATGGCAATGCCAGGCTCGTGGAAAGTTGCTTTGAACAAAAGTCAGGATAACGCGTCAGTGAAATTTTGACAAAAATCGAGTAGATATGAGTAAAGTCATTCACTTTTTGTTATTCTTACGACCATTATAAATTGGCAAAACTTATGAGCAACTCCCATTTGCTATACAAAATGTTATTTTTATTTTCTCCGAAGAAACATTTTCTTCATTGATATACAGACTTAACACATTTGACATAGCTTCTTATGTGAAGCAAGTGTATATCCTGTTATAAATATTAAATGTAAAATTGAATAGTTTGTACACAAAACAAAAGAAAGGTTGCTCATAGTGAATGCCATAGCGTTTCCAGTTTTGTCATGAATTTTAAAAAGTCCACGTTTTCATGTTTATTCATTTGTCCAGTATGTTTCCATAAGTTTCCTACTTCTATTCAGATCAACTTACTATGAGCCTGAAATTCCAATTTGAACTAATATATGTTTTTTCTATGCTGTTCATGCGAGGAGTTTCAATTTTAAAGGTTGACTTATGATTATTATTAAGTGAATAAAAGGGATTATTCAAAGAGGTGAAAATGCGATGTAATGGATTTTTTTCATTTGTCTCTCTCTGTATTTTAGATCGCAACTGCTGATCCATAATTTTTTAACAAATGTTAAAAAATCATAGATCAGCAGTTGCGATCTAAAATACAGAGAGAGGCAAATGAAAAATCTATTACATCGCATTGACTTATGATGTCTACGACATCTCAAAATGATCAAAGACATGGATTGAGAACATCTGCAGGTATTGATTAGCGGTTTCTCACTTCGAGCTGCTTATTACAAAATCAATTATCATGTAATGATGTAAGAATATAACCGACAAGTTGACGGAGGAATAATGCATATTAGTTCATTAAATCAGGAGATTACAAAAGACGTGAATTTGGATCCAAATTACCCCAAAGTACCAAGTTAGTTGCAAAACTTAACTTGAACTTGAAAAATGTAATAACTTCACACTGACTGTAGTGCATATCTAGGAAAGAATTTTCTTGAATATTTGTATTAAATGTACAGAAAGGAGCATGCCGTCGGCTGAGAAAGAGAAAGACATTAACTCATAATTCTAAGGAGTGCAACCTGAATGAAAAATCGTCATTTTCCTTCATTATCAAGAATTAACGTTTTTCACACACTCAACCTACCATAATTTCTATGCCAGCATAATCCCAGAACCGTTATAGAAATTGAACCCCAAAACGGAAACGTTTAACCACGAGACTTTCACAGCGAAATTCTTTTACGACGCTGATTCGAATCATTTAATCCAAAACTGCGAAATGCTTCCAATCCTGCAATTTTTGTCTTCAATTGTGTATTATGTGTTGACAAATTCAACACATACCTCCTGTGATATAATTTAGGAGCAAAGAATATGTTATTTTTTATTTGACTTTCTCATATGATCCACTGAGTCTACAGTGTGTATCAATAAAAAGGTAATCCATGTTTAGAGCTAGAATTTTGCGAACTATTTTTATTATAGAGATTTACAAGTGTAATATCCCTAAAGAACAACTTTTCTTCTTTCAAATGATACCTCACTTGCATCAGTGGTGTCATGCATGACCGAGTACATTGCTCTTGAAGAGAGCAATGTCATGTTACACTTTTTCCAAGTTTGGGTCAATGGATGAAAGAATTAACACACTGATGAATGGGTTCATGTTTTAAAGATGAGAGGTTATATCACATTTCATGCAAGTTATGCCAAAACTTGGAAAAAGTATGACTTGACAATGTTCTCTTCAAAAGCAATTTACTCGGTCATGCATGACACCGGTGATGCAAGTGAGGTATCACTGGAAAGAGGAAAAATTGCTCTTTATAAATATTATACTTATAAATCTCTATAATAAAAACAGTTGGCAATATGTTAGCTCTAAAAATGGATTACCTTTTTTTGATACGCACTGTATAAGGCCCATTGTCAAAGGTTAACTCAAGCAAAGAAAGGATGAGAACTAGTCTTCACGAATATGAACTGTTGCAATGCCATAGTCTACAAATTGCATTAATTTTGTATATTACCACCCCACTATGGCTCTTTTCGTTGCATAATGGGTAACAGTACCCCATTTGTATAATTTGAGTAAAAACAGGCATTGTCTCATTTTAGGATGGACCTTAAAGACAACTTTTAAACAGCTTCTTACTTACCTTATCTCAATTTTGGCGTTGTACACGTCGCCTATTCTTGTCACGCCACAAACTGGGTTGAGTTTAAACAATTGACGCCATTTTTCGGATGTAATCAGACCATGCAGAAGGCTGGAAGAAAATGTCACATCGTGGTATTGCCCGAACTATGCAGGCTTTTCTGTATTTTCACAACAACAACAAAGTGATGACTGATGAAATCATCTGCTTAATGTTATCTTATTGATGAACGTACATAATATCCGAAACATGGATTCACTTCTCAGAGTGTGAGTTCACAGTGCGAGCGATTTACACGTACCAATCACCGTTGATAGATAATGGACAAAATCTCACTTCGCGGAAAGCTGCACGCGTCGGGCTCTAGAAAGAAACTAGGCCCCCATATCATGAGCGGAATGCAGTGTAGTTCTAATAAAAGGCATCTTAATTTCTTATAAAAATTTACATACCTTTCTTCACGCAAGACACCAAGCTATTAGAAGTGCATAATTTCACTCTGTTTTCAGTATGGCGACGCTTGTGTTTTATATCCAGTTGAAAAAGACAGGACAGGGTGTGTCGATTTCATGATTGGATAAAATTATCAAAATGCTCCCTGATCACGCCTATATTGATTGACATGGAAGTACGTATGACACTCTTTATAACGACCTGCATGATTGATTTTCTATCTCGATATTACTTGGCTCTGTGCATTATGAAACCATACACGCTTATTATGAAACCATACATGTAATTGTTATTTTCTTTCTTTTCAAATGTACAACTGCTCCCTGCACTCACACCTGCAAATGCACTGCACCCACTTGATCACCTAATTCTCTTACGAGAGCTATGTCGCCGGATTTCTTTTTTTTATGAGGCCCCATCCATATCCAACCTAACCGCTCACGATGGTGGTCTCCTGCGTTCAATTATATCTCATTTATTAAAAATTACTACATTAATTCCTGATCATATTTGTATATGTCATGTTTATTAATCGTATAGTATCCGTTCACATGATTTTCTACTTGTGTAATACCCTTTGTTAAAACCATATCGTTTGTATTTGTCATTGTTTGTACTTTTTGAAATTTGTATTTGAATTTGTTTGAACGCAGAAATAAAACCAAACCAAACCAAACCAATTATAATTATGTCGCTGCTAATTTATAGAATTGTTTCAGTGGCTGGGAAAATATCACATTTCACGTAATTTTGCTTACTCTTCTTGAGCTGACACGTTATAGTGGTATCAATCCAGTCACTTTTTACAACCTGTTCATATCGTAATGCAGTACACCATTGCATCTATTAATCACACACACACACACACACACACACACACACACACACACACACACACACACACACACACACACACACACACACACACACACACACACACACACACACACACACACACACACACACACACACACACACACACACACACACACACACACACACAACACACACACACACACACACACACACACCACTTGATGTCAAATAAGTATTACAATGCTGTAAACGTGTCATTATGCATGGTTTCAATCTAAATTCAATTTTCATTCTATTACAAACACATCTTGTTTAACTCAATGAATTTCGTGTGTTTTTATTCAAATCCACCCATTTCTGTAATATAAACATGTTGGTGTTTTAGAAATGGTAGAACAAAACACGAAAACCTGTTTTTTAACGGGACTGCTGATTTTTTACCGGACAGAAAGAAAGAAATATAGATATTAGATA
>JZLH01S0031004.1:0-20672 GCA_001188425.1 Eucidaris tribuloides
AAAAAAAAGTTCCTAAAAAAACCAACACCTAAGTTCGGTCACAATTGGGAGGAAGGGGGCAAAGTTACGAGATATAATGGAAAGTTGCCCAATAACATAACATTGGGCTCAAAAAAGTCTTTGACCCCTGCCAGTGACCTTTAACCTTTTCGTGACATTCAGGTCCCTATGAGACATCTACCATCCAAGTTTGGTGACAATTATGCAAATGAGGGCAAAGTTATGATAGACCATAATAGAAACTTGCTCAAAAAATTAACATTGGGCTCAAAAAGGTCCTTGACCCCAAGGTAACCTTTGACCTTTTGGTAATCTTCAGCTCCCTCTGAGACATCTACCACACAAATTTGGTCACAATTGTGCAATTCGGGGCAACATGATAGAAACTTGCTCAAAAATTCAACATTGGGCTCGAAAAGGTCATTGACCCCAAGTTGACCTTTGACCTTTTGGTGACCGTAAGCTCCCTTTGAGACATCTACCACCCAAGTTTGATCACAATTGTGCAATTGGGGGCAACATGATGGAAACTTGCTCAAAAAACCTAACATTGGACTCAAAAAGGGTCTTTGACCCCTTCCAATGACCTTTCACCTTTTGTTTACCTTTTGATCCCCATGAGACATCTACCCACAAAGTCAAAATTGAAATTTTACTTAATTTTGACCCACATCCAACAAAAACTTGGCAAGTATCTCATAATTTTGTTGTCACCTGTCAGCCATCTTGGAAAATGGCCGCCATCTTGGATTTTTTCGTGGCCAGGATCTTTTTCTGAAAGAGTGACCTTGACTCTATAGTTGCACCAAATTTCATGCTTGTATCATCAACTGAACGATTATGGCTCAAAATCACTTTTATCTGCTCCACTACACGATCGAGTTGTACACTGTCCGATGTTATATGCATCAAGTGTAATGTTTTGAATCTTCTGAATCAGTTTCCAGTTACTCAGCTTTTTGTCAAGTTCAAATCATTTAGAACTTTTGGATACGGGATGAGAGTTAATACGGCTGATGAAAGCATTCACATGCTTCCTTCACTGGTGAGATGGCTGCACAAAGTTGTAAAGTGCCCCTTTTCCCGATCTTCACACATCGAATATTATATGCCAGCCGGTGCTAACTTCAGCCTTGTGTGTTACAGTGTAGAAGCGCCCCTATGGAAACAAAATCATTGAAAAAAAAAACCCATTTAAAATTAATGAGGTTGATAAATCATTTTTTAATTATTGTTTCTGCGATGTTGTTCTCATAGTTTTTGTAAAATGCGACATATTTGGGCAATTATTGTCACAATCATAGTCAAAATAGGCATGATAGACATGGTGTATGGTTTTGGTCTACAAAGTTAGGAACATAAAGCATTATATTACTACAACAACAACTACTGCTACTACTACTACTACTACTACTATACTACTACTACTACTACTACTACTACTACTACTACTACTACTACTACTACTACTACTTTTACTAGTCGTCGTCGTTGTCGTCGTCGCGAAAACTGAAATATTATTCAACATTTAAAAGGGCCGAGGAGTGACTACACTTAACAACACTTGGTAGATCTTATATCAGACTCTTATCCAGATGCATTCCACATTTCTAGTGTCAGATTCAGCTGGTTAAAGGAATAAATACAACATGCAGAGAGTGTAGTCACTCCTCAGCCCTTTCAAATGTTAAGATAGCTTTTCAGTTTTTAGAGTGTAGTAGTAGTAGTAGTAGTAGTAGTAGTAGTAGTAGTAGCAGTGGTAGTGGTATAGTAGTAGTAGTGGTAGCAGTAGTAGTAGTAGTAGTATAAGTAGTAGTAGAAGTAGAAGTAGAAGTAGTATCATAGTAGTATAGCAGTAGTAGTAGTAGTAGCAGCAGTTGTAGTAATGGAAGTAGTAGTAGTAGTATTATAGTAGTATAGTAGTAGTAGTACTAGTAGCAGTAGTAGCAGCAGTAGTAGTACTAGTGCAGTAGTAGTAGTTGTAGAAGTAGTAGTAGAAGTAGTAGTAGTGCTATAGTGGTATAGTAGTAATACAGTGTAGTAGTAGTAGTAGTAGTAGTAGTTGTAATAGTAGTAGTAGTAGTAGTAGTAGTAGTAGTAGTAGTAGTAGTAGTAGTAGTAGTAGTAGTTGTAATAGTAGTAGTAGTAGTAGTAGTAGTAGTAGTAGTAGTAGTAGTAGTAGTAGTAGAACCATCATAAGCAGAAGCAAAGACAAAACTATCACTAAGTTGTATGAAAGTTTATCTATTTTTCCGTTTTATTTCGGCAGGATAACCCTTCAGTTAGCGGGGTAGTCCTCAACTCAACTCAACTCAACTCAACTTCTAGAATCAAGTAAACTATGCAGTGATTCTACTGTGAAAATTTTGTAGTCAAAACTTGACTCATTTTAAAATAATGTCCATCAGCATGCCTTGTAACAGACAAATTTGTAGTGTAGCCTTCTATGGGGATTAAATCTATCGCGCCCCTATAAAATTAAACTGATGGCCTGTTCATGCTTGATTCTCTTTAAGTAAACAAACTCAAGACAAATCCTTCTAGCCAGGCGATCCACTCCAGCTGGTGTACATTTGGTTTATCTTTCAACCAGTTTGGTTCTAAAGGCATTTTTTTTTATTTCTCCCAATCATGTCACCGACCTTTAACATACACCTAATCACGGACGAGATAATGTGTATAAGTGATTTAAATTTCTTTTATATCGTGACCCTCAGGACCAGACACAACCTGAAAAGCCTGTTTCCCCAAACTGTTTAATCCGGTCATCTGTGTATTTCCGAACCACGTACCACGCATGTTATAATAACTTGGTTTATGTTCACACGATCATCATTCAATTAATACATGAGACACAAGCTAACTTTTTTTTGGAAGTGAAAGTGACTTGTTAATTAAGAGAAACTTAATTGCAGTTTCGTATAATTAGCCCTATCAATGCCGATTATCTGTAAATTAAGCTAAATATAAGACAACATAATAACAATAAATTGTATTCTTTACTTGTCTGAGTGCATATTACTTTCAGTATTGATAACACCCCTTAATGACTTTCAAGTGATCAACCATTCAATTCATAAAATTATATACTCAATTATTGCATGATTAATAAGTTGTGGCCAAGAAATCAAAGGGTTATTTGACAAAGTATGGCACAATGACCTCTTATCGAAACTGACATCCAAGGGAGTAAAGGCTCTTACCCGGATACGTATCCATCTGGCAGAACGTCAGATTTCAGTTGTCTTTGCAGGTCAAGTCTCCGATAGGCCATTCCTATCAATGTTTCAGTATCCCAGGGCTCAGTCAGTATTACGTCCACTTCTTCTTTCCGTCTATATTGAAGCCTTGTGGATATGTGTGCAAGAATAGGCTGCACCTACGTATGTTCTGACGTCTCCGCACTGTTTGATTTCATTCCTTCAAACATGGACGCCAAGTTAGTTAAAGAGAGTCTCATCAGCAGAGACCTATGAAATATTAAATATCAAATCAGATCATAGGCTGACAATTGGAAGGTCACATTTGAACCTTCTAAGGGTAAAATGATGATCATTTCGAGGAAGATAACCACAACAAAACTGAATCTGTACTTTGGTTTAATAGCCATGATACTATAGAGATGTGGTTGAAATCTTGGGCGTAACTAAAAACAGGAAACTAGATCAACATACAGTCTGTTTCATCCAGGGCTGGCGAAAGAAAGGACGTTGTATATAGAAAGTTGTTTTTAAGCTCGATATAAAAGACAGAGCTACAGTCAATAAGACACAATTACACAGCGTGATGAAATTAATATGTGTCCTGGTGCTAGATTAATGCCCTCTACCTTTCTTGGAATGTTAGACAACTTGCAGAAAAAGGCTCTCAAGATTAATGGGGCTGATGAAGCCATAGCTCACCAAAATGTCTCTATCTCAAGTATGAATCACATGTGTCAGGTCGCAGCTGATTGTGTCCTACAAACTGCATACTAAATAGTGTCCAACAGACCTAAATGAAATGCCCCCTACGCCCTTAAAAAGGGGGTATGTGACCAGGGCCAGTTCTTTTACTCCCAATCATGCATGTCGTCTCAATTTCTGCTGCAAAATCTCATCAGATAGATACGTAAGCTTCGTCTATATAGGCCTGGAAAAAACAGTCTCCCGGACCATTGTTGGAACAACTTCTCGTATGGGGTTCTGAGTTTTTTAAAAGATCCGTGTGCACAGGTTTCTTCTGTAAAAATGACATTTCATAAATTGAGTGTCTTATCTCCCCCATTTGATAGTGATAATTTTGTAAACTTGATGTGAACCACTTGACTGGTCGTCTGGATCCTTGGTGTTTTGGCTGGCCATTGTTCATACATCATATTATATACAAGAACGTTTCCGTTACAGTTTGTAAATAGAAAGTTCAGTTTCATTATGTTGTGAATGACATGTCGTTCATTTCGATTATATAAAATACACAATTGTAAAATAACTTGCTCGGTATCGTACTTTCAATTCCTCCAAAAATATTTGTTGACATTATTGTGATTGATTGTTTGGTCGGTTCGCAAGTTGATTGGTTAGTTAATTGGTTAGTTGGTTTGGGTTAGCATTCGTTATTTGGAATTCTACGGTTTCAATGAAACTGTTGACGCGTACGTCTCACGAGATTCGCGACAATTTTCTTGGCCTCGTTTGTCGTCAAGAGATATATCAACGGCTGAATCCAGTTACACGAAGCAGCGATCGATTCTAAGTATTCAACTCCAAGAAGAAAAAGAAACAAGTGATGTATGACATAGGGCAACCAACAGACGTAGAACGATCCTGTGAGAAGAACCACCGTGGTGATTCCTTTCATCCTTCGACCCGGATGACGAGGAGGTGGCTGATGTCGACAATCGTGACGACCGTTCTCACTTTCTCTCGAGACCACGTCGTGCGCGACACCGATTTGCCTCGAGTGTTTCACAAATTATATGAGAAGTTTAACGTTGATGGTAGTCGATATGATGAGAGTGACAAACACAGGAACAACCAGATACAACTTCCGGACGATATCGACCCAGTGATCGGATGGTATCGGTTCGCCGATACAGATGGCTATGATTTCATCGACAAATGGCAAACCAGGAATCGGCAGAAAGATCAGACACACCAAACAATTTATTATCAGGTGTATAGCAAACAGAATCTTAACTTTCTGAACGGTTACGAGCATTTCACAACGAAGCGGTTTGGTGATTAACAGATATTTATTCAATGACACGTAACAGAGACATGTCATAATGGATAAAATGAGAACTCGATATACAAAGGGGAATATTTTGTTTGATCCTGTACAGATCGTCAAAGTATTGAACGAGTACCATAGTATCGACCAAATGGCCCACAGTGTCCCAAGGCTTAAATCGAGACCAACAAGGATTTGGTACATAAATCGGCTCACATCTTGCAAGTTGTGTTGTAGTCGAATGACAATAAACGCTAATGTGTTAAAAAACAGCACCAAAGTCATATTAGCCACATAAAAGGCAATATTACCATCAAAAGCGGCATCTGTTGTGGTGTTATTCATTTTGTGAAATTGTCAAATATTTCCTTTCGCGTCTCTTGTCCCGGTTCAGTCGTCTCTCAAATTTTTAATTGTTCAGTCTTTTTCCAGAATCGCTCAACAGATATCGTGACAACTTTATCACGCGTCATATATAGTATACCTTGTCCGATATTATATGCATCAAGTGTTATGTTTTGAATCTTTGAAATCAGTCGTCCATTACTCAGCTAATTTAAACGTCTAATTATGTAAAACTTCTGGATGAGAGTTAACACGACCGATGAAAACATTCACATAAGACTTCGTTGTTGAGATGGCTGCAAAAAGTAGTAAGGTGTCCTTTTTGTTGATAACCATAAATTAAACATTGCACTGTCAGCCGGTGCTAACAATGATATCGTTTGACTTTGAAGACCTGTCTATTTTGAGAATAATTGAGGAAAAGAGCCTGAGACACCATTATCGCTTGTTGAAAAATCCACTGCAGTAGTCAAAATATGATAGTTCAGAGAAAATGTCACCGGCTCTACTTTGAGCAAAACAGCAAAAATTGAGATGTATGTTACTGTAAAAATTGTCCAAAAACAGGGAGAACAAAAAGCTCCTATACCACTATAGGCAATACAGACTTCACTCAACTCGATGTATACATGGGACAAGCGTTTGTAGCACTATCTCCCACTGGTATGCGTTTTTTGTCACCCTTTTCAGTATTTATACCAAAACGACGCAATTTATACTGCACGCATAATATTTGACAGCATGTCTATGCCTGGGTAATGATGCGCAACAATCACTTAATGTGTGAGTCTCATCAAATGCATCTATAAGTGGAAATAATTATGTATTAGTTACGTCACACATTAAGTAGATATTCTCAACGTTCCTGGGTGTTTTCAGTGAATTCATCATTTTCAACATATATGTACTTTTTGAACCATTATTGCATCCTGTTCGTGGTCAGGGGCGTTGCTGTCCGCGTGGGGGGGGGGTAGCATTGATGGGCACGTTGTCAGGTAGAATAATGGAACACTTATTTTTCTCATCTCTTTTTGGTCGTTTGATTTGTCACTCATCGGTACATGACTATAGTCTGGCTGCCAGACGTATTGAATGGACCAGTAAAATAAATTTTTCCACTCCATTTAGAGGCGGAGTCTGGAATTCAGACTAGTACATGACGTTTATCGGGGACATCCTCCGAGCCCCCCCCCTATATTTAAAAAGTTCTACCGACGCCACTGTAAGAGGTCATTGTGATAAATGAATCTGTGGACATGCCTGACACATAATTGCAATACGTTCCCCGTGGGAATCCACATTGTTTTTAGCCAATTTATCCTTGCCATAAAAAATATATTTATACCGAGTGTACCTCCCAAAAGATATATCTTTTAAATTGACCCCTTAATTAAAAAGGCCTATATACAGTGTGTCTCAAAAAAAATTGTGCAAGTGAAACTGCCCTCTATGGTAATTAGAAAATATTCTTGTATGATGCTTACATCAAGATCAAGAGTATGGTCTTAGCTTTCAAATACCGTTAGTTCTGTTCAGTTTGCTTGTTTTAATCTTGGGATATGTTTAGTTTGATATGAAAAGGTAAAAATCACAATTGTGCCACTTTTACTATAATCCTTTGTAAAAGTGACACAATTGTGATTCCATCCTTTTGTTGTTTACAAGATATCTCGAGATTAAACCAAACAAATTGAACAGAACAAATAGCATTGAATAGCTAAAACATTGTCCTTGATGTTGACGTGAGCATCATGTCACAATAGTATTTCCTAATTGCCTAAGAGGGCGCATTTTACTTGCACAATTTTTTGAGACATGATGCAGCCACGTTCCGTGGATGCAGCACGTCTGAAAAAAATCGTATAGGTGAAAAGCTCCCTCTTTGACAGTTAGAAAATACTGCTGAGACACAGGTTTATGTCAACATCAAGGCCAAAGTCTTACCTTGCAAATGCTGTTTGTTCTTTTCAAATTGCTTGTTTTAATCTCGAGATATCTTGTAGACAACAAAAGGGTGGATTCACAATTGCGTCACTTTTATGGGAAGAGGGCCTGATCCTATCATTGAATGTAGTAAAAGTGGCACATTGGTGATTTTACTCTTTCGAATTTGAATAAACATATCTCAAGATTAAAATAAGCAAACTGAACAGAATAAACGGCAATTGAAAGCTGACTACGTTCTTGATGGTGATGTAAGCATTACGTCACAAAAATGTTTTCTCATTACCAAAGAGGGCGCTTTTGACTTGCACAACTATTTTTGAGACACACTGTATATGGAAAGCTGCAAGTCTCCACTTCCAAAATTGCGAGTGGTGGGGGTGTGGGGTGGTGTGGATGTGGAATGTAGGGGTGGTATGGCTATGGGGTGGTGGGCATCGAGTGGATGGTGGGGTTGGTGGATTTAGGTAATTCTAACACCACCACCACCTTCCCCACCACCCCTTCACTGCACATCCACATCATCCCCACACCCACCACCTCCATATCCCACCACCCCCATATCCCACCACCCCACACCCCCACCACTCCACTACCCCCGCACCACCACCACCACCACCTTCCCACCACCCCTACACTGCACATCCACATCATCCCCACACCCACCACCCCATATCCTACCACCCCACAACCCCACCACTCCACTACCCCCGCACCCCACCAACCCACTACCCCTTCACCCCAACATGGTAGTCTTTCATGGTTGCAATCAATTAGATTTGCATAATCACCACCTATCCCCACTCTTAATCAAAGAGAGCTTGCCTCTTTTGTTATGTACTTACAATGAATAGGCCTCACCAATTCCTGGGCAAGCTAATTTCCATGTCCTTAACAAAAGTGAGTAGTGCTCACTGAAGCATAAACCAATTTCAGACTTTTTGGGTGTCATATGAAAGACGAAACTTTCAGCTTCACAAATATATGATTTTTTTTCCTCAAAAATTCGAAATTATTTTTTTTATTTGGGGGTCATTTTAAACGTGTATTTTTGACACTCGGTATTATACAACACCCAAAAAGATTCTTATCATTTTATTAAAAGGATTTTTGGTTACAAGATATTCATAAAAATAATTCAGTGCAGCGGGCAATTTGGTTCCGTTTGGTATGCATTTTGGATTCATATGTTTGGCTCCATTGCACATTGTCGTTGCTGTGTAGGCCTACTGTGTAAAACTGTATGCAGCTGCGCACGGATTTGGGTATTCATACGTGTAGCCTATACTACCCCTCATGCCAAAGGGCATAACTGAAATTTTGGTGTTTGGAGATATTGAGCAAAGTGTATTTTGTTCAACACGTAAAGCCCTATTCAGTGTCATTTTAACAAGCGGATTATGAAGCAAAGGGACACTTCTAATTAACATTTTTGTTTTCCTGCATGTGCAACATGATTTGACTGAGTCCCTTACACTATATAACTCAATTTTGAAAAAAAAAGTCAGTTATGACCTTTTGTCATGGGGGGGGGGGCAGTATAGCTGTGTGATGTGCGTACTGTACATGAGTTATATGTTTGAACTTTGAAAGTAACTCACTACTTTCACGAAGATTGAACAATTGACCGAATTTGAACTAAAAGAGGAAACTGCAGGAACATTGACGATACATAAGCATAATGAATTTGTGGACAAGCCAAAAAGAGACTGGCACTGGATTATCAGAATTTAAGAGTGGCTATATTTTTTCATACTTCAATCATCCAGTCAAATGACAAAGATCTAATTAAATGTTGTATACAAAATAGCAGAAATATTTTCGTTCGTTGTAAGGTTAAACATTCCATTCAACTCATGAACATAATTCGTACCACTGAACTCATAAACTTTAATTATTATGCCTCCGCAACGAAGTTGCCGGAGGCATCATGTTTTCGGGTTGTCCGTCCGTCCGTCCGTCTGTCCGTCCGTCCGTCCGTCCGTCCGTCCGTCCGTCCGTCCGTCCGTCCGTCCGTTACCGGATCTCGTTACCGCGATAACTTGAGAACCGCCGATCGGGATTTTTGATGTAACTAGGACCAAGTAATAGTACTTGAGCCCCCAATGACTGATTAATTTTGGAGACTGAAAGGTCAAAGTTCAAGGTCACCGCGGCCTAAATATGTCTGATTTGGGGCCCTCGTAACCGCGATAAACTTCCGAGACAGCCGGACTTGGTACGGACTTGTCATGTAATTATGGAGTGAACGTATGTATTATTGAGGCACCAATGAACTTGGCGACTTAGCATTTTGGGGCTGGAAAGGTCCAAACCGTCAAAGGTCACCCGGGCTCTTAATATGCTCTGATTTGGTCGCTCGTTACCGCGATAATGAGAACCCCAAATCGGATTTTGATGTAACTAGGACCAAGTGATGCTTATCTATGAACCCACCAAATAAACTGATTAGAATTTTGCAGTCTGAAGTCCGTCAATAGAGTCAAAGGTCACCGGGCTTAAAATATGACTGTGATTTCGGCGCTCGTTAACCGCGCTAACTTTTCGAGAGCGCTGGGTCGGATGTGATGACTTGGCCGTGAAGTACTGTATTATGAGGCCACCAATGATAACTGATTAGATTTTTGGAGGCTTGAAGCGTCAAGGGTCAAAGGTCACAGTGGCGCTTAAAATATCGTCTGATTTGGGCTCGCTTACCGCGATTTAACTTGGCAGAACCCCTGATCGTTTGATGTTTAACTGCGACCAAGATATGTACTATTGAGCCACCAATGAACTGATACTACGCAATCTTCCTCGCCCCAACCCAGCCACATCAAGAATCACACGGTCACCCGCGCCACTACACCCAGCCCACAAACCCCAAGCACACCACGCTCCCACAACCCACCACCCTACATCCTCTCACTCACATACACCTCATTGCTCCACTCTAAGCCGACACGCTCCTACTACACCAGAACATCACACACCTCGACGACCACGTATCGCGCCGCGATCTCGCGCTGCTCTCGCACTCACACCTTGCGCAGCGATGACGAAAACTCACCCCACTGACCTAATATATGAGTCCACCACACCCCCCCAATCAACCTCCGCCCACCCACACCCTACCCGCGACACCACAACTTCGAACCTGATATAGACAACTCCTCCGATCATGGGTACACAATGACCTATACGCAGCTCCCACTCAACACCCACGCTCATCAAACCGCCCCGCTAAAATATTCGTCTGATTTGGCGCTTGTTACCGCGATTACTGAGAACGGACCAGTTAATTTTCATGTAACGTGAGTGAGTATGTTATTACTGGAGGCACCATAAATCGATTAGATTTTGGAGGTCAAATGCGTCAAAAGGTGCGAAGGTCACCAGACCCTTAAATATGTCTGATTTGGGCTCGGCCTCTTAACGCGATAACTTGAGAGCGGTTGTCGGATTGTGATGGAAACTTGGCTGTCTCGTGAAGCTATTTTATTATAAGCGGGCACCAATAAATGATTAGATTTTGGCAGCTGAAAGCGTCAAAGCGTCAAAGAGTCACACGAGCCTAAAATGTGTCTATTTGGGCTCGTTTACCATGATAACTTGAGACGGCGTCTGTCAGTTTTTTATGCCTTATTTGCGGTGCCACAACTCGAGCACCAGTCAACCTCCCAATCTACTCCGACCCTGCTACACTCGCGACCACAAACTCACCTAGCACTTCACGGCACTTATCTACGCCGTCAGCTTCACAACCACGCGCATCAATCAGCCGAAATCACAGCCGCGCGCTACCTCACAACTGCTCCCTGCATCTTTCTCGGCCAGCCCTCCACATCTCACCGTGCACTACACATCTTCGCCATGTATACACCTTCTACTCCTCCGCCCATCCGATTTTGGATGTAACTTGAGAAGTATCTATATAAGGCCCCACACATTTACTGCCACTCATCTTCCGCCGCTCTCACTCTACGCGACGTCTGCAAAACACGCGCTCAGCCACCCGAAATCCAGCAACTCTCACTCACACACCGCACAGCGCTCACCGCCCGACCCGCAATCGCAATACAACACCTCACTCCACCATCAGAATCTCATGAGTACTTACAGCCACTCCCTACTCTACCACCCGGAAAGCTATCACGCTCCCCCGATCTACACCTTCGCGCCCCGCCCGCAATCTACCAACCTGCCGCACCCATCTCAATCTACAACATGTACACTTCGCACCTCCAAACATCAAGTCTCACAAGACACAACGACCCCGCTCACCCCTCCAGCCTTCCACTCATCGCAAATGCCTCATCCTCACTTCATCCCCATTCATCTACCCAATCTCCTCACACTCGCCCTCCTCGCTACCATGGTAACCTTGGAACCACTTTTCAAATTACATCATTGGATGGGTCCATGAAAGTGCACGGCTGCGGAGGGCATACCATCGACTCGCGCGCAGTCCCTCGAACTGCGCTCTAGTTTGTATACCCTGCCAACGTGTCTGTGTCATGTCTATAAATAATTAAATATATTCGCGCATAATAACGCGCTCGAAAAGCCAATCAAAGTATAAAAACAAAACATGACACCTGCCTCATAAATCAGTCTTCGGATAATTTGTGAATTCTATTTAGTTGCATATTATTTCTTCGGAATACTAATAGGGGGACCCACAGTGAACGTCAAATCACTGCAATTTTCTGATGATCTGTGGAATTTTTTAATAAAAATTGTTTTTGTTTTGATATCTATCTAATTCTTCTAATAATTTTGGTTCTGTATCTTTAATTTCTCTACTTTTATTCAAATATGTTGCTATCAGAATTAAATTCCCCTTAAAAAAAGAGGAAATTCTGGGTTCTCGTTCGTCATGGATGAATTGCCACTTGTGTGTCATTCTTGTGCAGACAAGCAGGGAACCAAACTCACCAAAATTGTCTCCCTTGTCAATTCTGTAGAGAAATTCGTATCACGCACTGACAGGCCGCAAGGCCACAGACCAAACGTACTACTGACCAATATCCAATGCATTCAATGAACTATGAATTGTGTCTAATTTCCCGACTTGACACCATCCTTAAATTTAACCATCTCAGTACCAGGGCAATAAAATCATGAGACTCAGCACATGAGTATTGAGAGTGTAGTTTTGAAAGGGTTAAAATTGTATCGCTGTCAGTGCCATCAATCAAGTGAATGCACAATAGCTCGCTCATGAGCTGTTGTGCATCAGTGCATGCGGTTGATTGACACAATGTATGGTTCATTGAATGCAGAACATAATGGAGCCAGAACAAAATATTAAGAATATGGCCTTGCCTGTCAGTATGTATTGGATGTTTCGAAAGGGGGGGGGGGGGGGTAGTCATCCCTGGTAAATTTTGCCTGCAAAAACAATATTTTCCCAGCCAAACAGAATCCAAGCAGCCAAGTAGGGCAGGGGCCGGCCTACATCGACGAAAAGCATGTCTGCCTGCCAAAAACAAATATTTCCACAACTCGTTCCGTTCTTATATTACCCTAAAACATTTATTCCATTTGTGACGGACGTTCAAAACACTCCCCTATCTTAATAAAATAATAATAATAACGTCTTATTTACCCCGGGTAGCCACTTCAGTCAAACTGACTGCTCTACGTACCAGCGGGCCCTGCATAACATAAATGTTATTATTACTCTTCTTTATTCAAGAATGTCGAGCGCCCGGCTAGAAAGCAGAAGGTACCATTTTTAAAAAGTCTTTCGTATGACCCGCCCGGGGCTCGAACCGCGACCTTCCAGACCAGAAGTGGACGCTCTACCACTGAACCAACTCGGAATTTGTCGGAAGAAAGTGTGGTGTCTGAAAAACACCCCTAGTATAGATACGAGTATGGTAACACTCCCATAATGCAATATTGGTTCAAAAAGTACATGTATGTTGAAAATTATGAATTCACTCGAAACACCCTGAAACGTGGGAAGTATGTACTTAATGTGTAACATAACTAATACATATATCCACTTTAATGTATCGGATGGGGCTGACACATTAATGTAAACGTTACCCATTACTACGCATGCAGGAAATTGCACCGTTTTGGTATAAATAGTGAAAACAGGTGACAAAACCCAGACCAGTGGGAGATAGTGATAAAAACGCTAGTCCCACGTATACACAGAGTTGTGTGAAGTCTATATTGCTTATTGTGGTATAGCAGCTTTTTGTTCTACCTGGGTTTTTTTTTTGTTGAATTTCTACAGGAACATACATCTCGATTTTTGCAGGTAAGATACAGGCGGCGGCATATTCTCTAAACTATCACATTTAGAGTACTGTGGACTTTCCAATAAGCGATATTGGTGTCGGACATTTATTTATTTCAGGCGCTTTCCTTCAATTATTCCCAAAGAGACAATTCTACAAAGTCACACAGTGTCATTGTTATCACCGTCTGACAATGTTATGTTTAATTCGTGATTTTCGACAAAAAGGAAACCTTGCTACTTTGTGCAGTCATCTCCACAACGAAGTCCTATGTGAATGCTTTCATCGGTCGTGTAAACTCTCATCTAGAAGTTTTACAAAATTGAAGTTTAAACAAGCTGAGTAATGAACGACTGATTTCAAAGACTGAAAACATAACACTTGATGTATGTAATATCAGACAAGGCATACGACGTGTGATAAAGTCGTCACAATATCTATTGGGCGAATTCTTGAAATATACTGAAAAATTAAAAATTTGAGGGACGACTGAGCCGGGACCCAAACGAGGCGAAGGTGTGACATTTGACAGTTTCAAAAAATGAATAACACCACAATGCATACCACTTTCGACTGGAACATTGTCTTTTATGTGGCTAATGTGACTTTGGTGCTGTCTTTCAACATCACTTGCGTTTATTTTCATTAGACTACAACAGAATCTGCAGGATGTAACTCGACTAATGTACCAAATCTTGGTTGGTCTCGATTTAAGTCTTGGGATACTGTAGTCTAAGTTTTAGACTGTGCTCTTTTTTCATCCTAATCCTAATGCAGTATACTTAGACTAATTTACTATAATCCCGAGCGTAGCGAGTTGCGAGCGTAGCGAAAAGCTAGTCTAACTGTCCAGACTCTAACCCTACTAGTCTAAGTATACTGCATTAGGATTAGGATGAAAAAAGAGCACAGTCTAAGACTTAGACTAGGGATACTGTGGTCAATTTGGGGGATATTGTGGTATTCGTTTGACACGTTGACGATCTGTACAGGATCAAACAAAATATTCCCCTTTGTATATCGAGTTCTCATTTTATCCATTATGACATGTCTCTGTTACCTGTCATTGAAAAAATATCTGTTAATCACCAAACCGCTTCGTTATGAAATGCTCATAACCGTTCAGAAGGTTCACTATACACCTGATAATGAATTGATCTTTCTGCCAATTCCTGGTTTGCCATTTGTCGATGAAATCATAGCCATCTTTTTCGGCGAGCCGATACCATCCGATCACTGGGTCGATATCGTCCGAAACTTGTATCTTGTGGTTCCTGTGTTTGTCACTCTCATCATATCGACGACCATCAACGTTAACTTTTCAAAATCTCGTGGAAACACTCGAGGCAAATCGGTGTCGCGCACGACGTGGTCTCAAGAGAAAGTGAGAACGGTCGTCGCGACGATTATCGACAACGAAATCGACATCAATCATCTCCTCGTCATCCGGGTCGAAGGATGAAAGGATTCACCACGGTGGTTCTTCTCACAGGATCGTTCTACGTCTGTTGGTTGCCCTATGTCATACATCACTTGTTTCTTTTTCTTCTTGGAGTTGAATACTTAGAATCGATCGCTGCTTCGTGTAACTGGATTCAGCCGTTGATATATCTCTTGACGACAAACGAGGCCAAGAAAATTGTCGCGAATCTCGTGAGACGTGCGCGTCAACAGTGTCATTGAAGCTGTACAATGGTATAAAGACCGGGCATCTCTTTTGCACGCCTTTTTTTTTTAAATTGGTATATAGAATACACTGACAGGCAGCAAAGGCTGAAAGCATCAGTTTATAATGAAAATGTATATTACATAGGCAAGCTTAATATTTATCTATTTATGTACGAACAACAAAAATTATATTAACATATCGTAGATACGACAAAACATACACAAAAACACACATCAGTACATATTTATAATGAAAGTAAACAAAAACAAAGCAGGTCAAAATAAAGTGAAAATGAAATTCATTGAAATATATGTTTGGTAAATGATAGTGATAATTACATATATAAAATAATATTTGACAAAAAAATACATATTTCAAATTATAGCATGTTTCTGTGATTTTTTGTTTGTTTGCTTGTTTTTTTTAATGAAACATATAAATACACTGGTATATAGAAGAAAATGCCATTTAAGTACACTCACTAAAGTGTTGAAACTGCAAACGCAGCTTTAGTTTAATTTTAGTAATGTTAGACTTCAATTTGATTTTTTGTCTCTAGTGACAACAATTCTAATTGGTCTACTAGTTAATTTTAATTTTAATTTTTTTAGACAGGGTATAGAGGTCTCTTTTTATTAGACAGTACCACTGCATGGGATTGTACACGTAGATACCCTTGCATTCCTTTCAGCGCCTAACACATGCCAGCAGCCAAAAAGTGGCTAACCATCTGGTTAATAGGCCTGGGATTTGGAACAGTGTGCCCAGAACCTACACTACACAACTATTATTTTTTGCGCATTTTTCAAAATCTGAGTAATTGCTGATCTTCAGATTACGCAGGCTAGTCCTTTCAAAATAGCCTGATGGTATGAATATTTGTCTGTGTTATGGAAGGCTTGCAAATGAGATTCCCCACTTTAGTGACAACCGCTAATTCAAACCATTTAAGCGATTAACTAACCAAACAACTAACCAACCAATCAAACAATCACAATAATGTCAATAAGTCTTCATGTAGGCAATGAAAGTACAGTAAAGAGCTGGAAGCAATTCCATCGAAAACTATGTTTTAAAAATATATTTGTCTATTTAATTAGATTAAAGTGAACGACCTGTCATTTAGCACATAATGGTACTTAAAGTGATAGACTAACATTGTGGAGCTTTAATTTAAAAAAATTGGCAAACTTTGATATCTGAGCTACATAGTAGTGTTCTACTGGAGAAATAAACACCCTAGAATACAAAAGTTTGGAAATTTATGCTGTCACTGGCAAGATATAAACGAATTACTCAGGGCGAGTAATATAGCGTAGATGTACACACAGTAAGTCTATGGGAAGAAATGGGCAGGTGAATCCGGTCAATTTGCGATTCTCACTTTTTTAAAGCACTAAATCATCATTTTGAAATACATTTTCTTTTTCAGGGCTTCATTTTTAGACCTTATGAAAGACACTTGGAGCGTGGAGGATTGTGTGGCTCAATTTTTATTTTATTTTAACTGTTGTAAATGTTAGCCAGTGGCTTTAAGTTTCTATTCAAACACCATAACAGAAATCTTTGTTGTGTATATATGATGAATGTATCAACAAAAGCCAGCCAAAGCCGACCAAACAATTCACGGCAACTCAGCAAAATTAACACTATTGATGGGGGAGATGAGATACCCAATTTATAAAATGCCATTTTACAAAATAAATTTGTGCACACAGATCTGATAAGACTTGAGCCTCATACGAGAAATTATTTCAACAATATGGTCCGGCCGGAGGGAGACTGTTCCTGACCTTAAAATTTAGAAGATGTGTGGATGAAGCTTCTATCTAGCTGATGAGGTTTCAGCAGGAATCGAGACAGCATGGTTGGCAGAAGATAAACTGGTCCTGGTTACAAGCCTCCTTTCTAGGGACGGAGAGAGTATTTGATATAGGTCTTTTGGACACTGTTTAGTATGCAGTTTGTACAAGACACAGGTAGCTGTGACTGGACGCCTATGATTCACCAATATAAGGTTTGGTGATCTTTGGCTTTATCAACCCCAACTTTGAAAGCCTTTTCTGCAAGTTATCTAAAGGCCAAGGCCCGTGCCAAGGATGGTAGGAGAGACGTTAATCCAGCTAATAGTGGTGCATATTACATTATACTGTGGACTTGCACCTTATTGACTACAGCTCCGCCTGTTATATCAAGCTTTTACAACTTTCCTAAGATCACCAAGTCATTAGTTAGCTCTGAATGCAACAGACTATGTGCTTAGACCAATTAGTTTCCTATCTACAGTTTCTCCCAAGATTTCAATCTCATCTCTTGTATCAAGAAGAGTATTACCAAAGTACAGATTCATATTTCTCTTCCTGAAATGGTCGTCACTTTATTCTATAGGTCTAAATTTGATCTTCCATACGTCAGCACGGGATTTGTGATAGGTCCCTACTGTAACTCTATTTAACCCGTTGGTTAAGGGAACCGGATGTACCATGTGTTAACTCCATGGGATTTTCAGAATCTCGGAGGCAACGGGTTAACTAGTTTTGCGTCCATGTTTGAAGGAATCCGAGCAAACCGCGTTCAGCCGTCAGCATATAGGTACAGCTTATTCTTGCACACATATCCACAAGGCTTCAGAAAAGAGACTTATATGTAATACTGAGCTCTGGGATACTGAAACATCGATAGGAATGGCCTATCGGAGACTTGACCTGCAAGGACAACTGAAATCTGACTGTCTGCCAGATGGATACGTATCCGGGTAAGAGCCTTTACTCTCTGGGATGTCAGTTTCGATATGAGGTCATTGGGCTATACTTTGTCAAATAAAGCCATTATCTGGTCAATCATGTAATTATAGAATATGATTTTATCAATTGAATGGTCGATCATTTGAAAGTCATTAAGAGGTATTATCAAAACTGAAAGTAATATGCACTAAGTTAAGTAAAGAATACACTTAATTGAATTGAATTGAATTGAATTGGAATTTATTGTCCTCATTAGGAAATTTTAGTTTCACTGGTTGACATTGTTACAATACAAAATACACAAAATATAATATTACATACAATACACAAATATAGTCTAATGTTACCGTAGAAAGGAAATGAATGAAATAAGATATATATTACAACGACACCGGAAATTCTCAATTGGCATATATTTTGTATTGATGGATGGTATAAATGCGTGCGTGCATGTGACCGTGTACGTGTGTGTACATTTGCCAAAAACAGTTTCATACACATTCACAAACACACGTTCACAAAGCACATACTTACACGCACACGCACAGATTCACACACACAGACACAGACACAGACACACAAACACAAACACACAGACACAAACACAGACACAGACACACACACACACACACACACACACACACACACACACACACACACACACACAACAACACACCTACACACGACACGACACACACACACTACACACACACACACACACACACACACACACACACACACACACACAACACAACAACACACACACAACAACACACACACACACACCCCCACCCCACACACACACACACAAAACACACCCCTCAAACACGCGCGCGCACACACGCGTAATGACACACACGCACACCGCCACATACGCGCAAAACATTTAAGCACCCTGTATTATTTTCATTTTTAAATTTGAGAGACAGATCTTCGAACTTTTGCATTGTAGACATGAATCGTGTTGGGAACAAACGAGTATCTGAAACGGGATTTTTGTGTTCGGGGTGCACGCAAGCGTATGCCTGATCGGTTTAATTTGAAATTGCCATTGAGTGGGTGGGTGGGGTCCTGCACTATCTGTTTGATTTTGGTCATGATTCTCTCTTCATGCAGTTCTTCAAGAGAGGGCAAGTCTACCCCGACTATTCGTTGAGCAATCTTTCTCGGCTGTTCAAGCCTCTTTTGGTTAGCCTTAGTTGCGTTTGGAAAATAGCATACTATATTATACATCATAATACTCTGAATGAGTGACTTGTAGAAAAGGACAATGAGCGTGTTGTCCACCCGAAGCTTTTTCATGGTTCTGACAAAATAAAGTCTCTGATTTGCCTTCTTTTGGATAAGTGCAACATTATTTGACCATTCAAGTGAATTATTTACAATAGTACCCAGGTATTTATATTCTTTGACTTGTTCTACCTGTTAAAGCACTTAATGATCGTTTTAAACTGCAATTTTTTCAGGGCTTCATTTTTAGACCTTATCAAAGACAATGGTAGCATGGGGAATCATGTAGCTCATATTTTTTAACTGTTGTAAATGTTAGCCAATACCTTTAACACTGGAATTAATTTTAATCACTTAATTAACCCTTTACTTATTCGCGCAATTTAAAGAGTAACACACAGTACGCGGTTTGATGCTGAAAAATCTTTCAATCAAAATTTCACATTTCATTGGTTTCGCAGGTGAGAGTAATTACATTTGGCATTATAATTGGGACTGAATTCAGCTTCATATGCAATAAAAAGCTGAGTGAATGGCAGTTTTGAGTACCGTCGGAAGTAAGGCTCCGTTGCTGGCAGTGTGTATGGCTAACAATTACCTAGTCCGGCCACGTATTGATTTTCTGTGTTTTAGTACTTTGTCCAGTATGTGGGATTTGTGTAAACAGTATGTCCATAAACGAAATGTTCTGTTTTTTTCAGACTACTCTCTCCTGTACTGTAGTGACATTTTTAGAATACCATCTGTTCACAGAAGGTTTGAAAAAGGGCGTTGGAATCAGTAAAAAAATGTTGTGTTCTGCAAGTAATCAACAGTACTGTGTATTCTTTTAAACACACAAAAAAAGTACCACCGTTTTTCAAAATACCATAACTTTTTCAAGAGTAAAATAATTTGGCAAGGTGTTCTTGCACTAATTGACTAACTTCTGTGTTAAAATATGATTTGATCCGTGAAGTCATGCAGTGTAGTGAGCACATATTAAAAAGGCAAAAATGTCAACTTTTCAAAAGTCACAAGGGTCTTTTGAGGGATTTGTGACCACAGGATTTTTGACAAATTCTGTTTCTGTTGAGATGATTAAGTGCTGTTTACGTTAATCATCTATCATTTTGACCAGCCCCTAGATCCACTTTTTGGCAACTTGTGTGCATATTTTATGCTTTCAGTGAGCTCAATTTTAAAAAATTTCCGATCCTTTCTGCATTTTGAAATTGTAAAATCCATTAAGTTAAATTGCAAAAATTGAAATCGCCAATATTTTTCAAGCAAATGTATCTTTACATGTTGTTA
>JZLH01S0031045.1:27546-51434 GCA_001188425.1 Eucidaris tribuloides
ATATAATATAGTAATAGATATAAATTAATATAATATATATAGTATATATAATATAATATATATAAATATAAATATAATATAATATATAATTATTAACATACAATACAATACGATATATTCTATAATGTGAATAATTTTTTATAGTATATACACAGATAAAAAAGAAATGGTGTGTTTATTTGTCAAGCCTGTAGGCGTAAAATGAATAGATGGAATTTCTACGAGTATTTAAGCTAATAAAAGCACTGCCTTCTTCAATAGTCTGTCGAAGAAGCAATGACCTTTTACAAGATGGAAGCAATTAGAACGCTGATTGCATACTAATTGCTGACCAGCGAGAACATATACATCTGTAATTGTATTGACAAAAAAAGGGTGCAGTTTTTCTTGTTATTGTGGTGATTACTTTGTTTTTAGATTTGCGACATGAATGTTATTTTACACTTACTGGTGAAAGCTGGCCCACGGAAAGCAATCTATGTTTCAGACAGACTTGCTCGAGAGTGTGTAAGATAGATATTTGATGAAACAGGATTAAACAATTGTCTCTAGTTGTAATCGTATAGCAGTGCTTGTACCGAACGTAACCTATAGTTGGTAATGCCATTGCCTGGAAAATAGAAGGTTGCAGGTTCGCATCCTGTTGGATCACTATTTTCTCTGAGTAATAAAAAATACGTATCCATTTCATACACGTCAGTGTATACGGCAAGTCTTTTTAAACTAACTTGTATCAATTTGATAAATTTACTCCCCTCTAAGAAAGGTTTTTTTTTATTTCATTATATCGCTCGTGACAGGAAGTTATCATATGGCCCAAAAATAAACCGGTATGTCAATGAAATATTTGTAAAATGATATCATATTTAAGTATTAAGCGTTTGTTGTTTACAACTAATTACTTTCCAGCAATAAATATACCACGTTGTGGGTTTGTTTCCAGTTGTGGACTTTATAAACATCTTGCACAACTTCCTCACATTATCATTTACGAGTAAATAAGGGTGTAAAGTTGACAACTTGTTTGTGTGTATGAATGATTTATATTCCTCACAAATGGCAAAGGATTGACATTCAGTAAAGGTAGTTTGTATGATACATTACGGCAATACGACTACATGATGATCAGGAAGAAGAAAACATGCCCATAAATTCACCCCTTTTGCCTGCCAACATGAAAAACAACAACTGTATCTGCATTCTTATAGTTTTGAAGCGCAGACCCCGGAGACTGACGTAAACTGTTCTGGGCTTACGTAATTGCCGCGCTAAATGTAGCTTATTTTACTGGTCTGCAATTTGCATGGTTATTTTTCATCTTGGCCTTGCTCAGAAAAGATATTTTAATGTTTTCCAGACAACCCTAATGATGCTTGATTTTGGATATTTGACTTCACTGTCTGCAAAATTCTCCCAGACGCATATGTTTATGCATTTTTTTATGGCTGTCGGACAGGTTGCATCAATGTAGCTATGAAACTATGTTCATCACATTATCTGACCCAAATATGGTAATTGCGTTTTTTTTTTCTTATGTACTTTGTAATATTATACTTCTATACAATATGCTGTAGGGTTGTGTAACGATTGTTCGTTGGTTTGTGTTGTATGTCTATGTGTGTTTGGGTTTGTATGTATGTGTCTTTTTTGTTTGTGTGTGTATGTGTGTTAGCGCGGTGTGTGTGATATGTGTGTATGTGTGTGTGTGTGTGTGTGTGTGTGTGTATGTGTGTATATATGTAGTGTATATGTGATATGTGTGTATGTGTGTGTATGTGTGTGTGTATTTGCTTGTATGTGTATGTGTGTGCATGTGTGTTATGTGTGTTTGTGTATATATGTCTGTTTGATGTGACCCCCCCCCCAAAAAAAAAAAAAAATCCCTAGACGACAAACATCTACGCGTAAGTACAAGGATACCTTTGGCATCGTGTTTTCAATAAAAAAATACTTAGACAGACCAGGCAAAAAGACTATCATATCATAGGACAAATTTAAAGGTTTAAAATGTGACGTCAGCCAGATCACCATGAATAGCTTACTAAACTGCGTAATAAGTTTGTTAATGGAAGTTTTATCCCTTACATTTCTTTTAATTACTTAATTAATTTTAATTTTTTGTAATTACATTTGGGTAAACTCATCTCAAAAAGAAAATCATACGACATGACGTAGTGTAAAATTTGCATGCGATAAACAGAAAGATTTATATTTCCATAGGCAAATTACGTTTTGAAATTCCGAACCTATCGAATTTGATGTATGGGCTGTTATTCGTGATATATTACCCATGAGCCGAATGGTATGATTTGATGTTGTGTCTTCAAGACATTACAAACTACGAAAGAGTAAAAGCCAGAAACCTTAAGATATACTCATTTACCGTCAACCGCGTGGCCTGTAGCTGAAAACGTGTCATCAAGATATTTATCTCAATAAATTTATTAAAAGCCTACCAAAGTTCGCCAATTTGTACAACGTCACTCTGTCAAAATGATGTTTAAACAGTTGATGGATGTTAGATAATGACTAGTCCTTTGAAAATGATGACAGTTACGGACCAATTGTTTGCAATAATTTAACCAAACTTAAGGCGAACCTTCTCGGATATGAGTTTTTATGGCAGTACACTTTGACATAAATGGCCCATCAATTTCGTGGCTCTGTTTTCTTTATGACAATGATGCTTAATGAGAGAAGTCGTCCATAATTATTGTATAAAGAAGAGGTGCAATTGACGTCTTTTGACTTTGCTGAAACCCATTCTTTAGTTGTGTTTTTGTTAGCATCATTGTTGATGCTGATATTGGAAAGAGGGTGACAGGAGATGAAAACTTAAGTTAGTGAACAACTTATGTCTACTTCATAGTGTGACGATCCATGTCTGTCTTTTTTTCTTCAAGGAGCGTTTATCATGGAATATCCCCAGAACTATATATGTAATATTGATTAATAGGGCCATTATAAATCCATGATAAACAGCTTTTATTATCACATAACAATTATACTTCTATATTTATGATTACGCAAATTTTGCCTTGTTAGGTATGTCAGTTCACCAGATGATTTATAGACCAGAAACAAATTTTAAAGCCCCTGACTAAGATTGACCACAATTCAAAAACTGTGAGCTACATAATCCTCTATGATCTAAGTGTCTTTGATAACGTCTAAAAATGAAGAACTGACAAAAAATATTTCAAAATGATGATTTAGTGCTTTAAAAAAAGTGAAAATCTACAAGCACTCGAATTGACCGGATTCACCTTCCCATTTCCTCCCAAAGACTTACTGTGTGCAGATCTAGGCTATTCCATCCCCCACCGGAGTGCAATTTGTTTATTCATGCATATCTTGCCAGTGGAAGCATAACTTTCCAAACTTGTGTATTTCAAGGTGTTTATTTGTCCATTTGAACACTAATAAGTAGCTCACATATCACAGTTTGACAACTTTTTAAACTGAAGCTCCTCAATGTTAGCCTGTGGCTTTAAATTTGACTAGTTAGAAATACAATGGTCCATGTAATATACACCCTTGGTTTGAAAATGTCATTGAATGTAAATAGACCTACGACATTATGGGGGCGAGGGGTATTACTTTTGCACACATTGTATACAAAACTTAAGTACTAAATTGACATTTAACCAAACTGAGACGTGACAAAAGTTTCTACATGCCCCATTTCACCTTTTACCCAGCTCAATCTAACAAGAAATGTCAGATTCAGCTGAATAAAAGATTGTATATTGCGTATAGAAAGTGATGTTAATACTCGGCTCTTTTAAATGTTAATTTGGCATGTGAAAGTTTAGAGTGTACATGTATGTTATTGGAGACAATCGTGACAAGATATCCCAATAGTAACAATAGTTACGGTAAAGATTCTAAAAGATCTCCAATTCGTCTGTTTATTTTAATTTCAACCTTTCCAAGTAGCTCATATTTTGATAAATTGTAAAAAATATAATACTATCGAAAGCGCTACTCACTTCTTCGGAGGACGAGCAAAACAATACACACAAATACATGCATACAGACAGACAGACAGACAGATATACAGACACACATACAAACACATATACAAAGACAAACACAGACACACAGACACACAGACATACACAAACACATACAAATATACATATGACACCATTAACCTTTCGGACTTGAGACAAGTGAAGTAATCAAATGTGCAAAATTATAGAGCAAGAAATAAAGAACATTTGATTTTATAAATCTCATATTTTGCCAGTCCGGTTTGAACATGTTCTTCATACATTCTATACAAATGTTGTGTTTTCTAATCACCACTTATTTGGTACATTTCGATGAGACAGTAAATGTCACGGAAGGTGTAACAGCTTAGAGATGGGGAATGTCCTCATTTTGCTAAAACTTCAAAAACAAACCAACAAAATAATTCGCCCAAATGGTAGCCATTTGGTATCATGTTTACTTACCATCACCTTTGATATGACATTTAGCTCTGTTCATTTAAGTATGTATTACAAGGGCTAACAACCGTTAATGCTGGATTTAAATGTGGAGACCATATATCCTACATGGTGACAGATGTTTTTTTTTTCGCTTCACCGTTATCTTTATCTAGAGCCTACAAAAATAATCCGGGAAATGTGGGACTAAACTCGTCTTACAGGGCTGTATATTCTTCCTTTTTGTAATTCAAATTTGCCTTTACTTTCCGCTCCATAGTGTCATTCTGCATATTTCTGTTTTTTGTTATCGAAGTTACACAGCAAGGTGTCATATCACTGAAGTCAGAGAATCATTTTAATATATACGCGTTCGAATCCCTTGGAAAAATATATTATTCAATAACAGTTGTAATTTACAACCGACTACAATGGCAAAGGAGGTGACGCATATTTGATTTATATATACTACTATTAAAAAAATACATAAAATGTTTTCTTTGTCACATTTTGTGTGCACAGAATGAAGAATTAAAGAAAACTTCGCGGTAGTCGGCAAAATTGGCGTCCTTTAATCCATCACTTCCGCATGTATTAATGAATAAATCAGGTCTGCCGTACTACTTAACGGTGTTGCCGGTGGCAAGTCATGAACTTCTTCTTTCCAAAAGTACTATGGGGTTTTTTCTCATCCCGGAAAATAGTGTATTCACTTTATTACGTCTTAACAGGTTTATTTGTTTGCGATGACATGTTTAATCTTCCAATTGGATAAACAAGCATATCACAATGACGTTTTGGATTCAGTTTATTAGTCATGGATAAGGTTGGGACGTCATGTTAATGTTAGTACAGTCCGATCAGACGTAAATGATGTTTTGTTTATTACAGAAGCATTCCTTTCTTATTATTCAACACCTTCGATGATTACCGATAACATAGAATTAGGCCTATATCAACTGAATTTTGTTGTAATTATATTGACATTTATATTTTGAATTGAATTATTGTCTTCCCAAATCAAAAATTACTACTATACTTTCGGACCATGCACTGCATGGATGTTCATTACGTATGACATATGATTTTTTTACAACTAACAAACCTGTACCATATCTTGCTAGATAAGTATTCAGTGACAAATATATGCATGTTAAAGTAACACTGCTGAACTGAGTCGTACACACAGACTACGCAGGACATGTGCATAATTCCAGTTTTAGATATCATTATTGATCTTCAACATGTTCGAGTTTCACAAACAAGACCTTCATAGGTAGCCTAAATAATGCTTAATTGTGTTTCTAGAGGTTTACAAAAGTGATAGCAAGTCTTGAAGTTATCTGAAGGCCATCGAACTTTAAACGTTATGACTTTTATTTTCATACGGATGGTTATTTCCAAAAAGTAAGAAATAAGGCCGGTGACAATAACTAGTGATTCAGCAACTTATTACGGGAATTCTGCATGATGTTCATTACCTGGCCTTGGAAAATCTTACATTTACATGTATCTATGTATGTATCCATATGCTTATCCATCTATCTGTTTATTTATATATCATTATCATATGGCGTATTGAAGAGAACGTTCAAAAGGTTTATGCCCGGGCAAGAAAGAGCAGATACAGACGATATAGCTACAGCATCCAGACCCTCCTTGAAAACCCAGAAGTCTTTTGGAATTGCAAAAGACTACCCTTCCAGGAGTTCTTGCTAAATGAGACACGTATTAATCGCCGCTGATTGTGGAGATTTTCGGAGGTATCCCCAAATGATATAGTCCACAAGATTTTGCATATTTCTTGATGAGTAGTGAGGCGTCAACATTGACAGGTTTCAATCATGAGATTTGAAATTCAAAACCAATCAGAGAGATTATAAATATTTAAGAGAACTTCCCCTATAGAATCGGGGATACCTGGTAACTCTGATAGTGATCGGCATGCTTCCGTTGACATGACTTCGACATGTTTGCAAAATTGCAGCAGAAGCAAAAAGTTTGCTCAGGTATCATATCGATCCATTGTGTGGGCTTGAACATGTTGATGTAACTGTGACGGATTACTTCAAAGGATCTGGAAGATATCTTCTTCTTAGGACCAATGTGTCCAGTGAAGGCACATCTGATCTTCATAGACGGATTTTCCATAACCTTCACAGTTTCCTCAATGAGTGCACTTGATATTAGTCGTCTAATAGTATTTATCCATGTCTATTAATCTTGTACTTCGCCGGGTTTATCTACAATTATTACTGTTGGTTTTACCAAATACAGTGTGTCTCAAAAATAATTGTGCAAGTCAAAAGCGCCCTCTTAGGTAATGAGGAAACAGTTTTGTGACGTCATGCTTACATCACCATCAAGGGCATAGTCTCAGCTTTCAAATGTTGTTTGTTCTGTTCAGTCTTGCTTGTTTAATCCTATAGAATACTATCACTTTAACAACAAAAAGGTAAAATCACAAATGTGCCACTTTTACTACAGTCAATATAGCATCAGGCACTCTTCCCGTAAGAATTGGCACATTTGTGATTCCACCGTTTGTTGTTTACTAGATATCTCGAGATCAAAACAAGCAAATTGAACAAAACAAACAGCATTTGAAAGCTAAGACTTTGCCCTCTGATGTTAACGTAAACATGTGTGACAGCAGTATTTTCTAACTGTCAAAGAGGGCGCTTTTCACTTGAACCAATTTTTGAGACGTGCTGAAGCATGTTTAAAAAATTCGCAAGTAATCAGCGCCTCTCGCAATCAAAAATATTTTCGTGACATTATGCTTACATACACGTCAAGGACAAAGTCTTAGCTTTCAAAGGAAATTTGTTCTGTTCAATTTGCTTGTTTTAATCTCGAGATATGTTGGAAACAATAAAGGGTGCATCACAATAATTGTTCACTTTTACTCGGACTTTGTAAAAGTGCACAATTGCGATTTTACCCTTTCTTATTAAATTAACACATCTGAAAGATTAAGACAAGCAAATTAAACAAAACTAAACGGTATTTGAAAGCTAAGACTATGCACTTGACGTTGACGTAAGCATCATGTCACAAGGAGTATTTTCTAATTGCCAAAGAGGGGGTTTTCACTTGCACATATTTTTGAGACACTTACATTTAGAAATCATTGCAATATTTTCTTGGATGGTGGGGGGGTATTAATTTCAATGGATGAAACCGTTTTCTTATTTGTTTATATATCTTTTGGAATTATTCTAATTATTTTTTTGTGCGTAAACAATAGTCAATTACACATTTTAATCGTTTGTATTTATTTGAATTAAGTTAATACTCGTTTGTGTTTGTAAGTTACTTGTAATATCTAATGTGTTTTTATTGTAAATGTAATACACGGACTTGCTGAAGAACAGCCATTTGGCTGAAGCAAGTCTTTTTTTGAAAAAAAAAAATACTAAATACTAAATACTAGCCAGTCATCTGAACAGATATTCATTCCCTTGTCTATTTTCTATCATTCAACCTACTACATCTACTAAGTTTTTCACATATTCAATATCCATAAACTTTCTAATTTCCTACTTATCAATGTTGTACTAAATCCATTAAGATAATGACGCAATTAACTTTGAACACTCACGACTCTTGAAGAATCAGCCAAATTTGTTCAAACTTAAGGTTTTTTTCCCCTCTTTCTCTTATTGTTGGTCGTTATGATCGTTGAGCAGTGACAAAGTGCGTTCAACGTTCTGGTAGTTTTCAATAATTAGAAGGATAAACAAGCTTTCTCCTTCTTAAACAAGGACTCTGGTTACACATTGTCACCTATTTTCGGTCCAGTAATTACAAGACAGCAAACAACAAATAGAGAACGTGTGACTGATCACTTGGCTTGAGAAAGTCCACAGCAGTGGATGAAAACTTGCCTACAAAACCAAATTAAGGACGATATAGAAATTCAAACTACATTGCAAGGCTTCACTTGTCCGCAATATAAGATGGATGAATATGTCACACAAACGCAGTCAGATTATGATAGAAGCCAATTCTGTTTTCTTTAATCCACGTATAAACAACGCACTGATTCATTTATCGTTTACGTTGTCTGCTCTTTCAAATGAGCTTCAGACATAGAGAGATGGCGAACGATCCACTTAAACCGTTATGCTGAGCGAGACGACTGTTTTAACAGTCAAATGTCGGACATAGCAGCGGGATGGGTCGATATTTATAGGGGATTGGTATGTAATATTTTCTCTCTATGTACAAATAGAAAAGGTCTGGTATCAATTAAATACTCCAACGGAATATTTGCAAGCAAATTGCTACATCTGATCATGTGTCAGTGATGCAGTATATGAAACCATAGGAGTATCTGAATATAAAAACGACCCAAGTCCATTTTGGAAATCTGTCTTTATTCTCTTATATAAAACGGAAGATGACAACGCCAGTTAACCAAATTTCTAGCACACAATTCTCGATATATGAAAAGCTTGCGATCAAAAGGCGCTAAATCCACTTTTCCTGAAAAATGAGTTATTAACACATGTACATTGGCTTACCACGTGTCCAGTTACATAATAAAATTTGGCACTTAATCGCACAGTCTAATACCCAACATTGCTTGTTTTAGTGTCATTTTCCCAAAAGCACGTGTACAAACTCCAACAAAGAAATGCCCCGTTCTCCTAATTCATCATAGTGGATTTAGCGCCTTTGGTTGCAAGCTATTCATATATTGATAATACACTAGTGCTTTGGTTGACTGGAACTGTGATCTTTGGTTTCATTTGGGACAATAAAAATTAATTTCCAAAATGGACTTGGGTCGTGTTTATATTCATATACTCCTATATATCATAGAGGCCATTTTTGTTTTATCAGTGACTGGAAATGGTCCCGCTGAACAGCACATATTAGGGATGAATCGTAAGATTGCACCCACATTTACACACCTTTTTTCAGCGCTGAACATTATCGATAGCAGCAACTATCAATCTAAATTAAGGGAGTCTGTCAGAACCATATTGTGCTCTAACGAGACAGTAGCCCGATGTTGTAAAAACAGTTTGCTCGGTAATTGAAACAGGTCCCGCTGTGATATGTCCAATTACATAAAAGTTACCTTATGTATGTACGAGTTGTATGGTACAGTAACTTACATCATGAATACATTAGAAACAGATAAGAATCATCTTTTTTTAGCAGTTTCGAAATGATAAACGCTGATAACGTTTCACTGGATTGCGTTTTTTCAAAGATTTTTTTTGATGATATGATTATGTAATGGGTTATTAATCATGGTGTTGTTTCTGATTCTTTGGGAAAATTGCTCCAAATATTATGTAAGCGATTTTTCAATTTCCTACAACAAAATTCGAACACCGAGCACAAGCATCGTTAAACCAGACTATTGTGTATATTCAGCAAAAAAAACCGTTCGTGAAATATAAATGCAAATAGAAGAGAAAGAAAGGGAGAAGCCAACATAAATTCACTGACATAACCACAGCAGTTATCAAATGACGTACTACACGATCCCAAGACAATTTCGGAAAATTACAGAACTACTTGGCCTAAATGTATGTTTGAAATGGAAGTTTAGTAACAAGTTGAAACAATTATGTCCAAGAATACGAACCTTATGGTGGGGAAAATGAACTCAATTTTCTCTAAGTGTTTATTGTCCTGTATATTTTTCAGTGACAGGGTATCATAGCTTTCCACTCTTCATTGCTATAGTATTACTTTAACCCTCTTTTCTTAAATACTGCAAATTATAATAGCTCCTATAATTATAAGGACATTATTTCTTCAAAATTCATATTAAATTTGAAATAAGGACGATTATTTCGTTTTCGAATATTAAAACACCCATAAGGTGTTGATATTTTTTATGATATTTTGGTAATCGATTAGGAGGATTTAGATGAAAACTATGTTTATGTGTGTTTGTGTGTGTGTGTGTGTGTGTGTGTGTGTGTGTGTGTATGTGTGTGTATGTGTGTGTATGTGTGTGTATGTGTGTGTATGTGTGTATGTGCACATGTGTGTGCGTTTGTGTTTATGTGTGTGTGTATGTGTGTATGTGCACATGTGTGTGCGTTTGTATTAATGTGTATGTTTATGTGCGTGCGTGTTTGTGTTTGTGTGTGGTGTATGTGCCATGTGTGTGTGTGTGTGGTGTGTGTGTGTGTGTGTGTGTGTGTGTGTGTGTGCATATGTAGTGTATATGTGATACTGTGTGTATGTGTGTGTATGTGTGTGTGTATTGCTTTGTTGTATGTGTAATGTGTGGTGCATGTGTGTTATGTGTGTTTGTGTATATATGTCTGTTTGATGTGCCCCCCATAAAAAAAAAAAAAAAATCCCTAACGACAAACATCTACCGTAAGTACAGGATACCTTTGGCATCGTGTTTTCAATAAAAAAATACTTAGACAGACCAGGCAAAAAGACTATCATATCATAGGACAAATTTTAAAGGTTTAAAATGTGACGTCAGCCAGATCACCATGAATAGCTTCTAAACTGCGCGTAATTAAGTTTGTTAATGGAAGTTTTATCCCTTACATTTCTTTAATGCTTAATTAATTTTAATTTTTTGTAATTACATTTGGGTAAACTCATCTCACAAAAGAAAATCACACGACATGACGTAGTGTAAAATTGGCATGCGAATAACAGAAAAGATTTATATTTCCATAGGCAAATTACTTTTGAAATTCCGAACCTATCGAATTGATGTATGGGCTGTTATTCGTGATATATACCATGACCGAATGGTATGATTTATGTTGTGTCTTCAAGACATTACAACACTAGAAAGAGTAAAAGCCAGAAACCTTAAATATACCCATTTACCGTCAACCGCGTGGCCTGTAGCTGAAAACGTGCATCAGATATTATCTCAATAAATTTCATTAAAAGCCTACCCAAAGTTCGCCAATTTGTACACGTCACTCTGTCAAAATGATGTTTAAACAGTTGATGGAGGTTAGATAATGACCTAGTCCTTGAAAATGATGACAGTTAGGACCCATTGTTTGCAATAATTTAACCAAACTTAAGGCGAACCTTCTCGGATATGAGTTTTTATGGCAGTACACTTTGACATAAATGGCCCATCAATTCGTGCTCTGTTTTCTTTATGACAATGATGCTTAATGAGAGAAGTCGTCCATATTATTTATAAGAAGAGGTGCAATGACTCTTTTGACTTTGCTGAAACCATTCTTTAGTTGTGTTTTTGTTATCATTGTTGATGCTGATATTGGAAAGAGGGTGACAGGAGATGAAAACTTAAGTTAGTGAACAACGTCATGTCTACTTCATAGTGTGACGATCCATGTCGTCTTTTTTTCTTCAAGGAGCGTTATCATGGAATATCCCCAGAACTATATATGTAATATTGATTAATAGGGCCATTATAAATCCATGATAAACAGCTTTTATTATCACATAACAATTATACTTCTATATTTATGATTACGCAAATTTTGCCTTGTTAGGATGTCAGTTCACCAGATGATTTATAGACCAGAAACAAATTTAAAGCCGCCTGACTAAGATTGACCACAATTCAAAAACTGTGAGCTACATAATCCTCTATGATCTAAGTGTCTTTGATAACGTCTAACAAAATGAAGAACTGACAAAAAATATTCAAATGATGATTTAGTGCTTTAAAAAAATGAAAATCTACAAGCACTCGAATTGACGCGATTCACCTTCCATTTCCTCCCAAGACTACTGTGTGCAGATCTAGGCTATTCCATCCCCACCGGAGTGCAATTGTTTATTCATGCATATTCGCCAGTGGAAGCATAACTTTCAAACTTGTGTATTTCAAGGTGTTTTATTTGTCCATTTGAACACTAAATAAGTAGCTCACATATCACAGTTTGACAACTTTTTAAACTGAAGTCCTCATGTTACCTGTGGCTTTAAATTTGACTAGTTTGAAAATACAATGGTCCATGTAATATACACCCTTGTTTGAAAATGTCATTGAATGTAAATAGACTACGACATTATTGGGGCGCAGGGGTATTACTTTGCACACATTGTATTAACAAAACTTAAGTACTAAATTGACATTTAACCAAACTGAAACGTACAAAAGTTTCTACCACTCCCCATTTCACCTTTACCCAGCTCAATCTAACAAGAAGTCAGATTCAGCTGAATAAAAAGATTGTATATTGGTATAGAAAGTGATGTTAATCACTCGGCTCTTTTAAATGTTATTTGGCATGTTGAAAGTTTAGAGTGTACATGTATGTTATGAGACAATCGTGACAGAAATACCAATAGTAACAATAGTTACGGTAAAGATTCTAAAAGACTCTCCAATTCGTCTGTTTCTTTTAATTTCAACCTTTCCAAGTAGCTCATATTTTGATAAATTGTAAAAATATAATACTATCGAAAGCGCTACTCAACTTCTTCGGAGGACGAGCAAAACAATACACAACAAATACATGCATACATACAGACAGACAGACAGTATACAGACACACATACAACACATATACACAAGACAAACACAGACACACAGACACACAGACAATACACAAACACATACAAATATACATATGACACCATTAACCTTTCGGACTTGAGACAAGTGAAGTAATCAAATGTGCAAATTATAGAGCAAGAAATAAAGAAATTTGATTTTATAAATCTCATATTTTGCCATCCGGTCTTGAATCATGTTCTTCATACATTCTATACAAATGTTGTGTTTTCTAATCACCACTTATTTGGTACATTTCGAATGAGACAGTAAATGTCACGGAAGGTGTAACACTTAGAGATGGGGAATGTCCTCATTTGCTAAAACTCAAAAACAAAACAACAAATTAATTCGCGCCAAATGGTAGCCATTTGTATCATGTTTACTTACCATCACCTTTGATATGACATTTAGCTCTGTTCATTAAGTATGTATTACAAGGGCCTAACAACCGTTAATGCTGGATTAAATGTGGAGACCATATATCCTACATGTGACCGATGTTTTTTTTTTTTCGCATTCACCGTTATCTTTATCTAGAGCCTACAAAAATAATCCGGAAATTGGGACTAAACTCGTCTTACAGGGCTGTATATTCTTCTTTTGTAATCAATTTGCCTTTACTTTCCGCTCCATAGTGTCATTCTGATATTTCTGTTTTTTGTATCGAAGTACACAGCAAGGTGTCAATATCACTGAAGTCAGAGAATCATTTTATATATACCGTTCGAATCCCTTGGAAAAATATTATTCAATAACAGTTGTAATTTACAACCGACTACAATGCCAAAGGAGTGACGCATATTTGATTTATATATACTACTATAAAAAAATACATAAAATGTTTTCTTTGTCCACATTTTGTGTGCACAAGAATGAAGAATTAAAGAAAACTCGCGGTGTCGCAAAATTGGCGTCGCTTTAATCCTCACTCCGCATTATAATAATAAATCAGGTCTGCCGTACTACTTAACGTGTTGCCGGTGGCAAAGTCATGAATTCTTCTTTCCAAAAGTACTATGGGTTTTTTTCTCATCGCCGGAAAATATGGTATTCACTATACTCTAACAGGTTATTTGTTTGCGATGACATGTTTAATCTTCCAATTGGATAAACAAGCATATCACAAGACGTTTGATTCAGTTTTAATTAGTCATGGATAAGGTTAGGACGTCATGTACATGTTAGTACGTCCGATCAGACGCAAATGATGTTTTGTTTTATTAGCAGAAGCATTCCTTTCTTATTATTCAAACACCTTCGATGATTACCGATAAAATAGAATTAGGCCTATATCAACTGAATTTGTTGTAATTATAATTGACATTTATATTTTGAATTGAATTATTGTCTTCCCAAATCAAAATTACTACTATACTTTTTCGGCCATGACTGCATGGATGTTTCATTACGATGACATATGATTTTTTTACAACTAACAAACCTGTACCATATCTTGCTAGATAAGTATTCAGTGACAAATATATGCATGTAAAGTAACACTGCTGAACTGAGTCGTACACACAGACTAACGTCAGGACATGTGCATAATCCAGTTCTAGATATCATATTGATCTTCGACATGTTCGAGTTTCACAAACAGACCTTCATAAGTGCCTAAATAATGCTTAATTGTTTTCTAGAGGTTTACAAAAGTGATAGCAAGTCTTGAAGTTATCTGAAGGCCATCGAACTTTAAACGTTATGACTTTTATTTTCATACGGATGGTATTTCCAAAAAGTAAGAAATAAGGCCGCTGACAATAACTAGTGATTCAGCAACTTATTACGGAATTCTGCATGATGTCATTACCGGCCTTGGAAACATCTTACATTTACATGTATCTATGTATTATCCATATGCTTATCCATCTATCTGTTTATTTAATATATATTATCATATGGCGTATTGAAGAAGAAACGTTCAAAAGTTTATGCCCGGCAAAAAAGCAGATACAGACGATATAGCTACAGCATCCAGACCTCCTTGAAAACCCAAGAAGTCTTTTGGAATGCAAAAGACTACCTTCCAGGAGTTCTTGCTAAATGAGACACGTATTAATCGCCGCTGATTGGTGGAGATTTCGGAGGTATACCCACAAATGATATACGTCACAAGATTTTGCATATTTCTGATGAGTAGTGAGCGCGTCAAATTGACAGTTTCAATCATGAGATTATGAATTCAAAACCAATTCAGAGAGATGTATAAATATTTAAGAGAAACTTGCCCCTATAGAATCGGAATACTGGTAACTCTGATAGTGATCGCATGCTTCCGTTGACATGACTTCGCATGTTTGCAAAATTGCAGCAGAAGCAAAAAGTTTGCTCAGGTATCATATCGATCCATTGTGTGGGCTTGAACATGTTGATCGTACTGTGACGGATTACTTCAAAGGATCTGGAAGTATATCTTCTTCTTAGGCAATGTGTTCAGTGAAGGACTCTGATATTAGTCGGTCTAATAGTATTTATCCATGTCTATTAATCTTGTACTTCGCCGGGTTTATCTACAATTATTACTGTTGGTTTACGCAAATACATTAGTAAATAATTGCAATATTTTCTTGGGATGCTGGGGCCGGTATTAATTTCAATGATGAAACCGTTTCTTAATTTGTTTATAGTATCTTTTGGAATTATTAATTCTCTTTTTTGCGTAAACAAAGTTCATTACACATTTAATCGTTTGTATTTATTTGAATTAAGTTATATCGTTTGTGTTTGAAGTTATTTAATATCTAATGTGTTTTATTGTAAAATGTAATCCGGAATTTGACTGAAGAAACAGCCATTTGGCTGAAGCAGTATTTTTTTGAAAAATAAAATACTCAAATACTAAATACTAGCACCGTCGATTCTGAACAGATATTCATTCCTTGTCATTTTCTATCCTTCAACTGACTACATACTAAGTTTTGTCCACATATTCAATATCCATTAAACTTCTAATTTCCTACTTATGCACATGTTGTACTAAATCCATTAAGATAATGACGCAATTAACTTGAACACCACGACTCTTGAAAGATCAGCCAAATTTGTTCAAACTTAAGGTTTTTTTCCCTCTTCTCTTATTGTTGTCGTTATGATCGTTGAGCAGTGACAAAGTGGGCGTTCACGTATGTGTGTGTGTGTGTGTGTGTGTGTGTGTGTGTGTGTGTGTGTGTGTGTGTGTGTGTGTGTGTGTGTGTGTGTGTGTGTGTGTGTGTGTGTGTGTGTGTGTGTGTGTGTGTGTGTGTGTGTGTGTGTGTGTGTGTGTGTGTGTGTGTGTGTGTGTGTGTGTGTGTGTGTGTGTGTGTGTGTGTGTGTGTGTGTGTGTGTGTGTGTGTGTGTGGTGTATGTGCCATGTTGTCTTAACAAGTTAACAATATCCTGTAAATTTGTTTGACGTTCCATTTTCTGATCACCATCGTTTCTGGTAGATTTCATTTAAGAATGAAGTGTCTTGCTCCCTTCACGTGCTGAGGTGCTTTTTTTAATTTCAAATCATCACCATTTAGAAACAGAACGACGGGGAATAGTGCTATAACTCACGGAGAGAATTAAACCATATAATTTTCAGACTGTTTCAATTTCCTTTCCATGGTAAGGTACAAAGAAAAAAAGATTTACGTTGTTGAGAGTGCCAATGACATCTAGGCCCTGTTTCATAAAGGTTGACATCATATCAACTTGCCATTCTACTGGCAACTACCATGGCAGCAGTGTTTTATAGCCAGTCAGAGCATTGGATTTTTACAAAAATTGCAGTAGAATTAATGGCTGATGTTAACTTTTATGAAACAGGGCCCTGGTTAATTTCAAATGCTAAACGTGAAAAGCATCCGTAGGAATTTTATTGTAATGTGTGGGAATGAAGATTGTGAAAGTATAAAGTCCTATTTGAGCATAGTGTGCAAACATTTAAACTCAGTGTAAGCTAAGCCACTTTTAAATGCTACAAAATAAATCTAAATTACATAAACTACGTTGAATACCATTGAAACACACCATTAATAATTACTTATTCAAATAAATTCGATATTTCAGCAAATAGTGTTCATGGCAGCAAATGTACAACGGCATATCCCACAACGCATTTTAAAGGTAAATGACACGATTGGGGGTAGTCGTCAACTTGGGGTGAAACTACTCTAGAATCAAGTAACCTGTGGAAGGACTCTACTATGAAATTTGTTAAAAGTCGACTCGTTGTAAACAACTTCCACCAGTATGCCTTGTGACAGAAAATTTGTTGTGTAGCTCTTTATGAGTTCTATTTATACCGAGGCTCGAGAGAAACAAAATGCTGGTAAGTTCATGCTTGATTCGGCTTAGGTAAATAAATTCAAGATAATCCTTCCAGCCGGAAATACATTCTAGCTGGTGTATCCATTAATATATCTTTTAACCATTTTGGTTTCTCCCAATCATGTCAGTGCCCTTAAATACATTCAAAGTTTCATCGCATGTAAAATGATATAAGAAGTAATAGTCGGTTATACTCACCTATCTTGATAATATCCGGTGTAACCTTGTCTGCCAAGCACATGATCCTCAGTGCTTCTCCAAAAAGTGCCACAAAGTACAAAAACCATAGTGATAGATCCATATTTAAGATAAGTTCAGTATCAATTTTCCTTCAAAAGCTGGATCTTTGCAGGACGGAGTTGAATTTTCTATTGATGCGAGTCTTTACTTACAGCGTATATCTCGGAAGAAGTTCTCTCACTGCTTTGCCAAATTATTCACCCACTATCTCCTGTACATACTTTTCAAGTTCTTCCTGATGACGACATAACTTTTGTTTGCGATGGCTTGGTCGTTCCGATAATCATTGGTTTCTATTTGGTCTGTAGGAAATGTTATGTTTGTGATATGTATCTTCAATAAATTCATGGGATTGTATTCACCCAACATGAGCTTGTTTCAAGTCGTATTTTTCGTTCAACCACAAGAGTATAGATAAAACTCATGACACGCGTCAAATACGATGAAACACACGCTCTTCGCAAAAATCAAGGATTGGAATAAATGCAAAGTATTTCTTTCACAACATGCAGGAACCATTTAATTTTCTCTGCACCGGAGGTTATTCAGTATTATCCATAAATGTTAATGGAGAATATGAACGATGAAGAGCAACCGCAAAATATGAAGTAAAATGGTCCAAAGCTATCTTGATAGACGTAGTATTGTGCGTCACTACAGGGTAAGATGTTAACGTACCGCTGGTTGCATTAGCGGCAAAACGTCACGGAAAGCACTGAAGACGCGGCTAATTGACGATTCATAATTATGAAAGATAACTAATAACTTTCAAGACGTTTTTCACTTCATCGCCTTTGGGAAAATACACCCCCGCGACACATATGTTCAATAAATGGGAAGGAAAACGTACACTTCAAAAATGTTAGTAGAGTAGTATCATTAATGAAGCCTACTCCAGCGCGTTATTCGATATACTATCATAAATCGGTCATGTCACTGTGGTAGTTTCAGCATTAATCTTGATATCCGTAATACAAGCAGGTCAACAGTACAAAGACGTATTTTGTAAACATTTGAGATGAAACAAGCAACACCGTTAGAAATTTACTTCGGTGAAACGACTGATAGAACACACGATATTTCCCGACAGTTTCACATGGTTGCCATCATCGCGTTTCGGTTGGAGCTGTGGACAAATTTTACGTGTTTCTTTCGTTGCCGGTTTCCTGTTGCAGACGATATTGCGTTAACTCACGCTCAGTGGTTAAGTCGCATTCTGATTGGTCGGAAGGCGCGTTGGATAGATGCAGTGAAACGACAAGACGAGTGGTGATTGGTTTGTTAACGGTCTTACTGCGCATGTGCTGTATGGACGTTGGAAGATGTCAGTATACTTGAGTATCACTTTTCACTCACAGTCTCACACACATACATGTATACACACACAAGCACACACACACACGACTCGACGGTGATTTGTGGTGTATGCGAAAGGGGGATTTAAGCAGAATGTGGTTTTGTATTAAAGTGATTGTACCACAGTATTCGTGTTTAACAATAGTAATGGTTCTTTTTACTCACCACCAGCACTCAAGCTTTGTAATTTGCTATATTGGTATATGCTATCTTTGCAATGATTTTGGATTCTCCTGCAGTGTAAAACGATAGACTAATAAATGCATAGGTATGGTATTTTCATAATCACCTGATCAAATGTAATGTGAACTTGCAGGCATCATTCATCTTGGGGAGATTAACATCCAATAATGCTACCAAACTGAAGAGCATTGATGCTGGGACAAACAATAAACAACCATATATAATTAAAGTCTATATTTATGCATACGTATATGTTTCTATATATACACCTATAAATAATATATTGACAAATAAATATGTTTACCTTTTTGTATAGATATACCTACCCAGAAACGACAAACATATACACGCATACATTACATTAGTATTTTCTAGATGTGTATGCATTATATACAGTTTCGTATGTGCATTATCTAAAATATTAAAAACACAGTTTCAAATATAGATTTATATTGAATATACGTAAATTATTTGCAGGGTTGTCTGATTATTCCCCTTCGAATCTGAAAAAAATATGTATAAGCCCTTTCTCCACTAACGTAAAAGTGCAGTTTACATATTTTGATTTGATTTGCTAGGCAAAAACAAACATTGGTAAATGGTCTTCCACGAATAATCCCCGGGATTATGTTTCATTAATCGAAAGTGTTTATTCATATCAATATCACCGAAATGTCAGTCAAACACTTTGCCGCAATTGTACAGCTATTTCCTGCTCCCCAGAATACCCATGGGGAATATTAGATGGACGAACTGTTTATACGAGATGTTTGGTATGGGGTGCAAAAAGTCTCACCCTGTGGCGCCGTTACCATTGGTAACCCGGCCGGCTAAGTTCTGAATCAATTATGCGAGATGTGATTTAGCTTTTGCCGTGAGCCTGGTAGAAGAGGAAGACCGTTGTCATGAGCATTGCTGGGTTATGTTATTAAGTGAAATTGAAGAAATCAATATCTTTGCCGTTAAACGAACGTGGGAGTACCAGATATAGATACCACCTGTATGTGACAAAGTAATTTAGAGTGAAACGTAATCGTGGGTTTGATTACTGATAACGACACGGTGAGAGTCTACACAGTGGGTCACTGTTGCCAGTGACAATATCATATTGAATTTAAATGCTATGTCAACAGTCTTTATTTGGAAATGGATAAATCAGTTATGAATTTTCAATCGATTTCTAAAGATGCTGGTAATTTTAGAAGTGGAGCTTCCAAGTAAAACAATCGTACAGCATCGTATTATTTTTTATGTAATATGTCTTCTCTTTGTCTTTCTGTGTAAAGCTTCTGACTATTTTCTTCTACCCTCCCCATTCAATTCCTGTATCTTTCCTAGAGATAGACGGCGTGTTTATTTGAGATATACGCCTCCCAGTTCAGAAGCGATGTCGGAATTACTATTTATAAGTTCATAATCAAAGTATGCCTCGCGATTCTGATATGATGAGTAAGTTCTTAATGGTAGACAAAATAGCTTTGTAAAAGAAAAATCATCAGTTGAAAAATGACAATAAAACACATGTCACATATTTTGTTCTTCGCAATGAACTACTTGTATAAACTTGTTAATTTACTACCGGTGGGGTTGGTTGTAAAAAAAAAAAAATATATTGCATCTTATTAAAAGATCAAAGTAGCGTGCATAATGGCATTAGTAGGGATTGGCAAATTTTACAGAGGTAAAAAATGTCATTAACTCTCACAATGTCGGTATCATCCGTCTTGTTTGTGGATATAAACCAAGGGAAAGAAGGAAATTATAACGAAAACCGTGAAATAAATACGAGGAAGTGAGTGACAGCCAGACAAAAGAATCAACAAGGGACAAAACATGACAGACTGAGACAAGAGACAGTGAAAACAAATTCTATAGTATCGACAGCCTGGTCACCGTGCACAAAGTACAAGTCAACTCCACCAGCTTACATATTACAATCTCACATCACGGCTTTGACACGGCATCCTTTCATTTTGTGACAGGCCTCTCTTCATTATGACAAATCCCTTCATACAGGATCCCAGCGCAATCTTACCACAAGCCTCCCCACGCTCATCGAATTTTACGTTGTAAAACCAAAACCTTCAGTCTACATTTTCATAAAATACCCGTATTTGTTGAACCTTTCCTTTGAACGTGTTTCCTTAGTTAATCAGTCTATACACTATGTAAACAATATTGGAAAAATCAATGTTTATTCTTTCTAAAAACACAAAATCAATGTTTATCGTTTGTAAAAACACAAAATCAGTGTTCATTCTTTTTAAAAACACAAAATTATTATTTATTCTTGTTGTGTTCCTGATGAAGATTTAATACCATTCTGTCTCTTCTCTTCTTCCCATATGAATAATGTTTCTTTCTTTGAATTCTTTAGTATTCAGTATCAAAGCACGTCAGTTCCATATAAGGTTCGCAAATTAAGATTTCTTGGTTAAAGTAAAATCCCACTCCAAGTTCGGTCACTGTCAGAATTTGGATATACCAGGGAGTTGTTCACTAACAACTCCCTGGATATACTGACTTTAAGCGGAAAATCAATAGCGGGCTTCGGAATGTGACGGATATAGAGCAAAGCATATAGTTAAAAAAAAACAGCTAGTGAATTCTTGAACGGGGTGGGAAGGACGTGAAGATTAGATTTAATATATATGTGAGGATTAGAGGGACCGAAGAATTGGCCTTTGATTGCCGGCTGTTGATACCAGCACGAACGCGTGTCATCGGCGACTATACAGCTTGAAGCAATGTCCAACTAGAAGAGTTTGCGGCGAGAATCAAACACGGACGCTGCTTTGTTGGAAATAAATTATTCGCTCGAATGATTAATTTCTGCATATATGTGTGTGTTTTCTTTTGGCTTATTTTGCTGCGGATATCGAGTAAATATTTTCGTTGTCTATGTCAGAGATATATCCAGCTATACAACATACAAATCCGTAATTTTAGGTCAAACAAAATTGCCGACACACGTTTCCTAACGGACTACATATATCACGATGATAAAAAAAAAATCTCTATGCAGTTTAGTGTCCGTGTTCAGCTTCTTACAAATCATAATCTCATGAAAAACAAAATCATCCTGTGACCTTCTAGCGCACTTCCAAACGTGTCGTATTAACCACACCTTCCTAATATAACCACCGTGACGTAGACTTCATTCAAGTCTTATTTACTCCTTGGTAAAAATGATAATACTTAGGATTAAATGAAGCTGATAACACACAACATATCTCGTTATATCCGGGATTGTAGACGTGTTATGTTCTGGAGACTTGAACCTGATGCAGCGTCGAGGGATTTTTACTCAACTGTGATAAAAACGTAATTCGTGCTAACGTTCTGAAAAGAGCCTATTGGCAGAATACCACGAGACTCGTATAAGTAACACATTTGGCGTGTTTGGTTTCGCGCTTATATGGGTGTTTATTGCGCGTTAGGGCTAAATCTAATTTGTCTAATACGGTGTCGGGTTTATTCAAGTATTTATCCGTAAAAACCAACACCTCTTTATTGAATAGATACGGTCTGTTACTATTTACAACGTACACGGGAATTAGGCCAACCTGCGAATAGACCTACATGCCTTCCCCACATTATGTGTGATTTTAGTCACATACGGAATACAATGATAATTCGCTAATACTATTACACCCGGAAATAATTCTGTGTTAATCACTGGTATTTTCCTTTAAATGACTGTCTTGACATTATATTAAAACGTTTCAAACTAGACTAAACGCATAATAATAAACTATTTTCACGTAATTTGATTCAATATCCATTTATGATACACACCTTCGCATCAATTAATATTTGGCCTATTATGTGCATCCACTAGTGGAGTGGTACAATATTGTTGTGCATTCAAGCAGAAATTTAATCTTTTACTTTGTTTGACATAGTACCCATCGTTTCTGAAATATGCTTATTTATAAAAATAAGGAGGGTGATTAAAAATTGTTACTTAAACTGGAAATGATATATTGTAAAACAGTATAGGTACATGTATACTGCCCCGATGACAAAGGATATAACTGACATTTTGGTCTTTTGGAGATATTGAGCAAAATGTATTTTGTTCAACACGTAAAGCCCTATTCAGTGTCTTTTTAACAAGCGGATTATGAAACAAAGGGACACTTCTAATTAATTTATTTTTTGTCTGCATGATGTACTGAGTCCCCTACATTATATGGGCCCTAACTCAATTTTGAAAAAAATGTCAGTTATGCCCTTTTGTCATTGGGGGGGGGTGGGTAGTACTGGTGTAGCTGCTCATTATTTCGATGTAACTCTACAGGACGGCTACTCAAATGTGATTCATGAACGCTGTTCCCGTAGTTGTTTTTGGTGTTATCTGTTTGTACAGTCTTGGCTTCAAGTACCAGTTACATGTTTCTGAAGTAGCAGTACTCATCAACATTTTCAGACTGAGTTTTCGAGATTGCAATCATCTTGATCCTATGCTTGCGTTACATTACGTTTCCATAGCATGCAAGGAATTCTGATATCTAATAGTCAACGTTGGTTTGTATTTCTTTAATGAGTGTCAAGCTTTGAATTGTATTGGTCATTAAATCAGCCTTGGTGGTGAAGTAGACTATAATAATTATACTTCTACAATGTGATAATGATGTTAGTATATAAGTATAAGTATAAGTAATAATATTGATTTCCTACATAAGTATATTCAGTAATGTTATAATGTAAAGCGCATAGAGAAGCTAATTTGTTTATTATGCACTATATAAATGCTGAGTTATTATTATTATTATTATTATTATTATTATTATTATTATTATTATTATTATTATTATTATTATTATTATTATCAATATTATTCATTATTTCTTCTTCTTCTTCTTCTTCTTCTTCTTCTTCTTCTTCTT
>JZLH01S0031051.1:5745-17424 GCA_001188425.1 Eucidaris tribuloides
TTCTAGCCTCCATGACTAGCAGTAGAAAATTACAGCTGGTTACCAGGTTACGGGCTACCTATAGCGTCCTTTACGCTTTTCATTCATTTGGTTAAAAGTGTAGTATTCAATCTTTGGTCACTGTGTATGCAGTTCTTTTATTTTTGGTATCTATGTACTTCATGTATGTTTTCAATGTTTTTTCGCAATTCTTTGAATGTCAATCTGTTTATTTCCATGAATTTTATAACGGAATGAGACAAACAATTACAGAAGATTTGTAATCAGTGTGTAATATATTGTTTGAAAGGAAAGGCCTCTTTTTGTAATTCTTAATAGTCCATAAGACGTGGTATTATAATAAGAGCTTCTGTATGGATGGCATTTCCTCAAAAATTGCTATCATTCAACTGATTATCAAAGTTGTGAGATGTAAGTGACAACTCAAAAGATGTATTGAGAGAGAATTTACTCAAAAATCTATGCACACTGACTTGCTCAATGAACTAATCGGAAATGAGATGCCCGCAGAAAAAAATAATAATCTGAGTAGCCTGCCATGGTTATAAACCTTTCGGTTCAATCCCAGTTGCTGAGATAAACCTCCTTTGGAAATATGGGTTATTGATTCCTTTAAAATTCACTGTTATCCCGGGATTTTCATTGATGGACTGAAACAGCATGATGCTTGTTGTCGTTGTGATAGTTAAAAAAGGAACGAAACTATTGCTATTCATCAATTCCATATTTTGGTTTTCTATTTCACTTACAAGATAAAACCGAAGTCTCTGTGGTAATCAAATAATTCTGATTATCATTTATTGGCAGCATGACCTTACATTTGCACCGTTATTTCAACTAAACACAAAAATAATTTGGAGTAGATCTGTAAGTTAACAGGAATTTTCAAACATAAAAATTACCTGTCAAACAAACCTGAAAGTTTGAAATTGTCACGTCTTTATAAATTAGTTTAATGGAAACGGTTTTGATGAAATATTATTTTGTGTTGAGACCAGCTATACATACTTTGTTCTACTACGGCATCAGCTCGTCTGTTGCAAACCATCCGACTATTTTTAATCAGTTAATGAATTAGAAGTCGTCGTCATAATCATCATCATAATCATCATTATCCTTTTGTCTTTCAACAGTATATGTGTATTTGGTAGACATTTGCATTTTGGAAAATATGAAGAATACCCATGTGGGGCAAGGGTCTGAAAGTGGACGAATTTTGATAAGGCGATACTTTCAAAATATCCAGTTCAAAATTTATCGGTCGCTAAATATCCAACCAAACTGAGTTTCTAACTCCTATTACTTTCCCAAAGTTTCTTAAGGTAGGGAATTTCAGTTGTAACCCTCCCATAACACAGCAATGCATGATTTACTCCGTTAGGCTATTTATAAAGGACTTGCCTGTGAAATCTGAATATCAGAAATTACCTACATTTTGAAAAATGTGTGAAAACAATAGTTGTGTAGTGTATAATATAGGCACACTGTTCCAAATCATGGACCTACAACTGGTCCAAAGCATGGGTATATTCGGGCTGATTACAGTACTTACTAGACAGGTGTGCTGGCGTGAAGGGAATGTAAGATCATCTACGTGCACTGTACAGACCAACATTTATTGCACTATGGCACTATGGAAATAAAAAGGGGCGTACATGCACTCTACTGAAAATAGACTGCTACTACTAGGTGTTAAAAACAGATTGGTTAATTTTGATATGTAATAACACAAAAACTATACACCAGATAATACTGGCATGAGTTTGAGTTATACCTGAAGAGTGAACTTTTTTGTGGGAGGTGGTTTCAGTACGATATCAATACTCAGTTTTATGAAATTCACGCTTATTTAAAAAGTTAGAGTTCAGATTTTGCTCAAAATCCAACTCCCTGTACAAAATTTGAAACTGTACAGAAATCAAATGGTGTGTGGGGGAGTATGTGTTCAGTCCCCACACAATAGAAATAGACAATGGCTGCCAGAGACTGCACATTCCAGACTTTGGTATGCAGTCTCTCACAGACTCGTCCAAGGAAGATAAATGCTTTATTAATATTCATAAGTAGCCTGGCGACTGCTAAACTCTATTCACTATCCACAGCCATTGTCTATGGCTGAACACACACTCTCTCACACACCATTTGATTTCTGTACAGTTTCAAATTTTGTACAGGGAGTTGGATTTTGAGCAAAATCTTAACTCTAACTTTTTAAATAAGCGTGAATTTCATAAAACTGAGTATTGATATCGTACTGAAACCACCTCCCTCAAAAATGTTCACTCTTCAGCTATAACTCAAACTCATGCCAGTATTATCTGATGTGTAGTTTTTTGTGTTATTACATATCAAAATTAACCAATCTTTTTTTTTAACACCTCGTACTACTAGTAGAATTTTTGTCTCGCGAGACAAAAAAAAATCAAATTGAAGTCAAACGTTACTATTATTCCACTAGAAGTGCATTTCAAGTTCCTACACTTTGCTGAAGGTTCTTAAATAGCATTTTCTTCTATATACAAATGTATTTGCACAATGTTAAATTTTAGGCGTGCAAAAGAGACACCCTGCCTTTAAATGGCATTTTCTCTATACACCAGTGTACGATATTTTCACTATGCTAATTTCTGAGGCATGCAAACGCAGATGCCCATGCCTTTCATGAGAATGAATGGAACTATACTGATGAGAAAATGTCTGCCTCGTTATTGATCTCTGTTCAGTGCGCGGCTTTATGTTGCCGCATTAATAAACTGGTATGATACTTCACGCGTATAGCCGCACATAATGGATGCATTTCTGTCGCTTCAATTAATTGATTAATGGAATATGTGGATGCATAAATAATAAAAAAAAACATGTCTCTTTAATAGTGCTCTTAATAAATATGACCCAGTATTGGTACGGGAATAACAACCACTTTGCCTTCCATAACATGTTTGCTTTACAAACTGCATGCACTCTTTGCTGTTTTTGCCAGACCGCAAATACTTGTGGCTTATTTTAATTTCTTGCGCACAAATTGTATGTCAGAGTGTCCAGCTTGTTTATGTCACATGTATGACCGTTTAATTGTGGGTTCTGGAAATAACAGTAGATGTATTTTGCTAATATATCTCTGTCAAGGTCATTCATATTAAAAAGCGAAGAACGTGGCGTGTAAAATATACGAAACTGCTCTATTTTCAACGATATAGCTGTCAGATAGACAAGATTCCAAAGATTAACGAACACGATAAGAACATCTTGAAATATCAGGAGTAATAGAGTGATCTATTACTTATGATTATAGGGTTAGCATTTAAAATTACAGTGTGGGGCTGGGGTAATTAGGATTACACTTTATGATTTTGATTTGACCTTAGTTTAGGTTTGGAGAAATGAATCCCCTTCCAGTTTGTCGTTACAAAGGAAATGGAGAGGCGACGAATGGGAGAGACCTAATATCAATATTATACCGTACAGTAGGATTATTTATATCTAAAATTATGCAACGTATGCATAAATTGTATTATACAAAAACAAACTATGAAATAATAATTAGCAGAAGATGAAGAAGAAGAAGAAGAAGAAGAAGAAGAAGAAGAAGAAGAAGAAGAAGAAGAAGAAAGGAAGATGAGGAGGAGACAGAAAGAAAACTCATTAATCGCATATACTGTATATTGTAAATTCGTAATCTTTTTTCCAATAATATAATTCGGAGATTATGTAACCATGTAGATTCAAAATGCAAATTTAGTGTCCATTTGTCATTGTATTAATGGCGATCTTTGTCTTAATATGGTATAATTCATTCTACAGAACACGAAACTATGGCGCAGAAAGTTAATTGATCACTGGATGTTCTTCAGGCATTGGACTAGCTATTGCTGCGAGACTGGCTCGAGATAAAGGCTCGAGATAAAACATTACACGGTCATTCCAACAATGCGGGATGTAAGAAAAAGGGTAGATTTAGATGAGGCCGCAGGAAGATCTCTAGACAACAGACAACTGGAATGTGTGGAAGAAGATTCCATGAAGCCTTGCGTGCAGGACGTTCTTGACGGCCATATTGATGTTTTAAGTAGGTATTATGACGCTAATAATCACCCTCCTTGTACTCCTCCTCATCCTCCTCCTCCTACTACTACTACTACTGCTACTACTTCATCATCATCTTCTGCTTCGTTTTCTTCTTTCTCTTCATGTTCATCTTAGCACAATACCCCTAGCACTTTAAGCACATTCACTGATATTTATCAAACTTTGACCCTTTTAATCCTCACCAATAGTTACAATCCTCATGGGGGTTATACTAAATTATGTCAAGTGTATCAGAGAAGTTGCAGTGTATGCCAACGTGAAAAATTGCACATTTTTCACACATGCAACAGTGTGTATGGCAGTCATGGCATAAGAAAACGAATAGGAAGAAGAAGTCCGTAAATTGTTTTAAAATCTCACAGCATTTAATATTTCACATATCAATATTCGCACATTAACACGATGCTTGTCATGCTTATGGATATTATTTCATTATACCGTGTCTTTGTAACTAAACGATGTAGCATTTTCTTAAATGTATTCGACAACATCATCGTCGTCGCCATTAGCCCCTGAACCCTCTCGGGTTGGGGGGGGGGTCGGGGGTCGGGTCTTCTAGTCACTGCCCTGCATTTACTTCTGTCCTTTTACTTCTGTCCTTTTACTAACTCCAGGTCCACTTCAGCACCGTCCTCTTTACTGCCATCTGTCCATCTCTTCCTCGGTCTTTACTTTTCCTCACTTATCCACTATATTCTAATGCCCATCGAATGAGGTCGTTTTCTTGACTCCTCTTTACATGACCATACTTTCTGTGTCAACTCTCTTCATTTTCTCTCTAATCCCTAACACCCGTACTCCATTATACATTTTCACAGGCCTTCTCTCATCCAATCTGATGACTCCACTAAACGTTCTCAAGCATTTCATCTAAAAGTTAAAGTTGGTGGTTTATAGTCTCGTATCAGCGCCTTTAGGCACTCTTTCAAGACTTTGCCCTCCCTGGTCATCGGACCGTATCACACCTGCACAGGTGTGCACCACCTTCACTCCCTGGGGAGCATTCGTAGCCCGGCTGCCACTAAATTTAAGGCGCTTGAGCCAATTACCTTCCAACGGGATTTCTCGTCCTCTCAGGTACCCACTTGTACTCCAGGGTGGAGAGGGGTATTGCAGATGATGTCTCTTACCCAAGGACACAGACGCTGCGACGGGATTCGAACCGGGGATCTGTAGGTCGAGAAAACTTTGTCTTATGGCACTTCCATTTTCTTGATCAGTTCCGCATTCACGGCCCATATATCTCTTCCATATAGAGTCACTGAAAATCATAGTCTTGTAGATCTCGGCGTTCAGTTTTAAGAACACCTTTCTTGCCATGGCCTTCTGCACTAACACTCTCCATTTCCTCCAATTCTCTTTCATGCAACCGAGCATTTACCCCACTATACCTCTCTTCCCAGTTCCCTGCTTTCCTTCAAACAAATCCCAATGTATTTGAAACAGTTTGTCTGTCTAGGATGTTGGCCATCGACCATAATCTGTATTCTTGGTGCTTGTTGCTTCATTAAACCACCATGACCTTATTCTTTGCCGTGAATATCTTCATTCCGTGGGCTACCGACCTACTACACGACGTGGATATGGTTTCCTGCAGCCCTTCATCAGAATCAATACATACGCCGCAATATCATCATCTGCATAATGACATCCTTCCATTGGGCACCACTTACTGATGTATTCTAGCAGTACTTTGGAGATCAGAGGGCTTAAACGCTAATCCTTGATGTAAAGCCCACATTCAATTCAAAGCGGGAGCCCTTGTTAAAAAAAAAGAGTTGTACACAATTAAGCTGTGTTATGTACAAATCCATTGCCATCTGGCATTTGCACTAACATCTCTGGGACACCATAGTGTTTCAGGACAGGTGGGATCATCCTGCAATTGACCTTCTCGCATGCTTTCTCTAGATCTACAACGGCCCAATAGCTTTCCTGCCCAAATTCTAGTTTCTTTTCCATGATTTGCAGGATTGCATACATTAGATCAATGGTTCCTTTGCCTTTCCTAAATCCAAACTGTTCCTCCCCAAGTTGCTGTTCAATTATGTCTCTAATCCCTACATCAAGTATTCTCTATAAGCACTTCATCGTTTGCAATAACAGTTTAATGGCCCTATAGCTCCCACATTCATATGTGTATCTTCAAGTAAATGTAGTACATACAAGTTTATTTTTTATTCATTGTATGTTTTGTATTAAAGAAAAATTAAAGTAAGTTGCTCTAAATTGTTTCAAATTCGGGGCACAAATTAAAGAGGAAAATGGGGGATTTTAAGAACCAGTATCACTTAACAAAAGGCGGGAGCGCCAGTTAAATTAAATCCGGTGCCTCTAAAATGTAAAAAAAAAAAAAAGGCCATTGTCACAGGTGAAGCTTATCAGAGGTGGGGAAACTTGATAATTGCTTCTATCTGAAAAGAAAAAGATTACGGAAATATAAAGGGGCACTCATTTTAAGGGATCAGTTTGATGCAAATGATTCAAAGGCGCAATTGTCAAAAAGGAATAATTGTAGTGTTAGACTGTCATCTTGATAAATACTGCATGTACAGTCTGGGGTGGGCTCCTTATGTCCTCACGTGAAAATATCTGAGTTTGTTTTCTATATTTTGTTGATAATACGATGTTTCATTAGGCCTGCATTTTGCGTTATCTGTGCAGTGCACTAAATATAGGGATAGGGATATAATGCCCATTTGGACCGATGGAAAGCACTGTGGGACAATGTGTTCTTTCTAGCAGGGTGTTTCAGATTCCAGATTTCAGATTCGATTGTTGTCCATCATAGAAATTTTGATTTGCTCACATAATAAACATATAACATTTTGACATTTGACATATATTACATGTAGAAATAACACAATTTGATTACTTTCAAACATTATTGTGAAAAGACATGAAAGTTAAATTCGGAGTTTTAGATGTGGTTTATGCTAAAGAGAGGAGGGGGTTTGTTTGTTTGTTTGTTTGTTTGTTTGTTTGTTTTATTTAACCACGGTAAAAAGACCTGCCCTCAGCTAAATAGCTGTTTTTCAGCAAGGCCGTGTAGTACAACATAATTAACAAAACTAACATAACAAATTTAACAACAAAATCAAAATCAAGAAATTTACAACAAAAATAACGTATTTACAGGTATAAAAGAAAACGAATAACAAAAATAAAAATAAAATAAATAGAAGACAGACGGGTAAAGCAACATAGATAGCAAAATCAAACATGGCACATTTAAATTAGTATAGACAAAGGAGAAGGTAATAATACAAGAAAATGAAAAGGGAACTGATTTTAACAGTAAGCAATTGAGTTAAACGATAAATAGGGAAACTGAAAATTAAGATAATACGTAAATTAAGTGAAAATGTAAACGAACAACAGGATGCAAAAAGTAGACATGTCGGCGAATCTATTTAAAAGGAATTTGTAACTGAAAGATTTCTTTTGTGAAAATTTTGACACTGGTGGCGGTTCTGAGATTGATTGGGAGATTGTTATAAAGACTACATGCCATGCACTGAAAACCTAAACTGGTCTGTCCGACTTACTTAAAGCTAGTCCAGCTGATACCCAAGCGGACTAGCTTTAAGTTAGTAAGTATTGCCGGACTAAACCAAGGTGACTAACGTAGCCAGTCAGCATCGCTGGACTAGCCGTCCAAAATTTAATTGCTAGACAGGCTTAAGTAGTCCGTTGACTAGTTTGACGTTAGCCGGCAAGGCTGGACTGAGCTTAGGCTCGTCGCCCGACAGCACGACTTAGGCTTAGTAGTTTACAAAATGATACCGAGGCGACTAACTGTCACATTTATGTCCGGCTGGCATTGAACTAGTAACGCTATTCACTGGCTTGCTAGCTTACTAGTCCATCTGGCTGACAGTCTTACTAGTCCCTTAACGACTAAACGCTCAAGCTATGTCCGACAAGCTAGACAAAATATCGGCAAACGATGAAATGTAGTTGCAAGTGAGTGATACAGTCTCGGATGTGGGTCTGAGTTAAATGAACCACATCTACGTAAGCACCGTTTGGTAAATATGAATTAAGACTTGCCTGTGCTTGTTTCATGCTCTTTAATCGAATAATCGTGAATTATGCGCAGAAAGAACAACAAGAAATATGAGGCCTCTAACAATGATTCCAATAAGATGACAAGTTGCCAATCCAGTGTGTTCGCATTACTCTATTTTTTATGTGCATTCCGGGCGTTCGGGTAGTATGAGATTTCTCATGAAGACAGACTGTGCATATATGGCGAGGATTTTTTTTAATCTTTGTTGTCCCACATTCACCGGCTGATCAAGACTCGTACCTATACCCTCGAAGACATAATTCTGAAATAAGAAATAGGTAACTAAGTCAAGTTAACTATTAAAGCCACTACAAATTTAATTTTTCAATAACATGTAAAAGAAAATATTTGAACTAATATAACAATACAGTGAAGTTTCATATTTACAATACAAATGTCAAACATCTTTACGTGTCAAACTTAGGACTGAACGCCTAAGCATCTTTTAAAACAACTGCTTATACACGTCAAACAATCATTTTGAGGTTTAGATTAAGGCCTATTATAAGTACTGAAACACTTGAAAGTAAAGGTTTTAAAACCTGACAAAAAAAACAGACAGAGTTTGTTCGCGTTAACCCTCTTTAGACATTTTAAAAAAAAATAAAGGCAACCACATACAATCAGTTTTGGTTAAAGATATGAAATGAAACACTTAAAAGTATAGGTTTAAACTGAAACAAATCACACAATTTCAGTTCGTAAGTTATATAATTAAATGAGAAATAACATCTTCAATATCAACCTATCAAAAATTTTACTTTTAAAAGCTCAAGTACTTATACTAATTATAAACAACTCTTTAATCTCTGGTAATTGTCAGCCCTGAAAATCTACGCTTTAGACAAATAGGGAACTGAAAAATTTTGAACTGCGCGAATGTACCTGTTTACATTGATTTTGCCGACCATTTCACCCATAAAAAGTGTAAACATCGTTATCATGACACATCATGAAATTGATTCTGCATTTTGATGCAATGTTACAATTTTTATGAGAGCAATGTGTGGATATAAATTGGAGAAACCCTAATTACTAATCAATTTTCTGTGGTGTACATAAGTTGTAGCATGTAATCCATGACTTTCTAAACTTGCAAGTGCCTTTACATATAACTCGTTAAGCCGGAGATGTTATACTGTGTGGATGCTTCATCATCTTGATATCAGGATTCTTATAAAACTGTCAAAGTCTACACAAGCATTATGGAATAACGTAGATTGAAAATAATAAACGACGACATTCTAGCACCAAGTAGACCGAGCAAAGGACTCATCAGTTGTAGCACTCACCATCTGCAACAGCTGGAAAGGTCAGACTCAGAACCTAGCTTGCTATTCAAGTTAGGTGGAACAGGTTTCTGTGGATGATTAACATTGATAGACAATGATTAACGAAAACATATACATAAAACATCAAAGATACCCCCCCCATAAGAAAAAAAGAAACATAAGTACTAAAATAGAATCATTATGATATACAAATCAATGACTGATACAGTATTCAAATCCAGATGTTATTATGACAAATTCTAATAATACAAACTCGAGTGGTATGTTTTCATGATATTTCCACTGAAATTTATCGTACAAAATACAGTTGTCTAAAAAAAATTGTGCAAGGTCGAAAACCGCCCAGTCTTCGGCAATCTCTAGAAAAACTACTCCTTTGCGACATAGCTACAGTTAACGTCAATGCAAGTTTAACTTGCAAATAACCTTAGTTTTTGTTCAAAGTTTGCTTTTCTCAATCTTGAGATATGTAAATTATAATAAGAAGGGTAAATACAATTGGGACACTTTTACCTTCAGCTCTGCTGTAAAAGTGAAAATTGTAATTAGCAATCAGACCTCTCCAGAAAAGTAATACAGATGTGATTCCAACCCTTTGTTGTTTACTAACATATCTCGACGAATTAAAAAGGCAAAATGAACAGAATAAATAAACATTGAAAGCTAAGACTTTGCCCATTGACGTTAAGATAAGCATCAATGTCACAAGAGTATTTTGCTATTGCGAAAACGGCCGTTTTTACTTGCCCAAATTTTTGAGACTTGCTGCAGCACATCTTCAAAAAATATTTTACGTGAAAAGCGCGCTCTTTGAATTAAGAAAATAACTGTTTTGTGACATTATCATATTAATTACCATTCAAGGCAGTAGCCTAGCTTCAAATGCCGTTTTCTGTCAGTTGCCGTTTAATACTCGAGAAGTTTAAACAAACAAAAGGGTGAATCACAATTGATTACTTCGGAAAGGTCTGATGCATTCTGACTGTATAATGCACATTGGATTTTACCTTCTCCGCTTGTTGATACAGGTCACAATTCCAGAATTAAAAACAAACATGAACAGAACAAAAGGATTTAAAGTAAGAAATGACCTTCGATGTTGATTATAACCTCGCGTGGTCCCCAAACCCGCACAAATGTTCCCTCATACAAAGAGCCTTTTGACGTCTGCACATATATAGTTCAGAAAGACACCATGGCTCGGTAGTCGATATAACAGATTAGAATCACAATGCAGAAAACAAATTTGCAGCAAGAAAAAAGAAGTAATTAAGTGAAAAACACATTGTGATGACAAGTTTTGTCAATACATAGTGAAAGTTCTAAGAATTTACCCTAAGATTTTAGCATAAATACAATTTCCGCAATAGTTAGATTTTCTACTTACACCACATCAGCTTGGCCTCAGCTGACTCAGCAGTGATCGTTATCACACACCTCCACTACCAGAAACAGACATATCTCGATCTTTCCTGTACCGATTGCTCAGTCTTCGACTTGTATTCAGGTGTATGTGCGTGCCTCTCCGATTAAATGGATGTACAAAGCGAGAAGTTCTGTTACAACACAGCTTGGTCACGTTGTCTACAACGCGACATTCCATCGCACCATGGCCGGGGTATCAAAAATGAGATAAAAAATTTGCTAAAACGTATAAATAATACATAATAAGTAAACTGTAAACTTGTACACAAAGCAACATAACTTCATCAAAAAGTGATTACTACATAAGAAAATTTTCATTCTATTTGTTGTATCACTTCTTAGTTGAATGGTATTTAAGTTAATTCACATAACTGCATCAAGATACAACATCGATAAACCTTGAAAACTTATTTGATAATACATATTGTAACGTCATACTACCGGTGAAAATCAATGCATTATAGAACTTCTTCTAGCGAAAAAATCTATAAGTAATAATCGTATGGTATGCCCTTAAACAAAAATTCAGGGCAATAAACACGCACATTATATAGCATTCAACTAACATTCAACTGCATAAACCATCATCTGAATTACTTCACCGTAGAAAATTATAAGGTAGTTAACTTACAAAAATGGAACAATTTATAGCATCCCGATACATGCGAATACTATTGACTGACCCAAATGAAATAAACACAAACTGATTATAATTCACACAGTTCGATCTACATGACTGACTTAACTTGTATAGTATTGCATAACAAAGTACTGCACATGAAAAAAGTACCCTCTCTGATTCGG